>PNEQ01133125.1:29713-39782 GCA_003012365.1 Medauroidea extradentata | reverse complement strand
CTGCTCGAATTCTTAAAGAAGTGTGACTTTAACTTAGTATAGTTTACAACCTCAGATGTTGTATTAATTTTAACATAATTTCTCATAGCATATTTAAACTTGAAAAACAAATTTATGCCTAGCTCGGAGTTTCATTGACCATAGAATGAGCGTTTTAAAATGCATTACAAAATTTAACATAGATTAAACACATTAGAATTCTCAATCTGTCATATAGGAATTCTATATTACAATACATGATTTGCTAAAACATAACTCACCAGTAGAACATGTTCATAATTCCTCCAAAATTGTTTTACAAATGTTTCCAAATGCAAAAATGTAGAAAGTTTCACCGTTATATTACCAAAATTAATTAGAATAATGTTCAGTCGTTACCCTAGCATTAGATTGTTTCATGCATACTAAGATCTACATTTTTCAAACTATCACATTTCAGTAAATATTGTTAATGACGTGTGGACTAAGCAAAGAAGTAAATTGGAAAGAACAAGACAGAGAAAGCCTCCACCAACGTCCCTCAGAGGACATGCCTCCAAAACTCATCCCTAACGACTAGTGAAGGTAACCCTAGGTGTGCACAAAAATGTATTAAACATGACCAATGGTCATATTTAATAAAACGTAAAGACTAGAACACAAAAACAAATAAAACTAAATTATTTTTACCAGAAGAGGCAGACCAAGCCTAAACAGGCTCGTACCATAACCTTCAAAATGTGTAGGGCAGGAACCAAGGATCTAGGTTCCTGTGGCGAGTTTAAAAACTGTAAAATAAAACGTAAAAAAAAAAAACACCTTACAACTATAAGTTAATTTCTAGGCGGAAATGTTGATAGAATAGAAAAAGAACAGGCGAGCAGTCAGTCTAAAATGTTCGTAGACGAAGAAGAAAACTGTAACAGCATTTAATATTATTTAAGAAGATAAGAAATAAACAATAGAGAGAGAACTTATTCCCTTGTAATAACATTGTTTAATTAAACCTTTATCTTTTACAAAATAAAATATCTATATAAATATCATGTATATGACAACAGCTAAAATCAGCTGATATGGTTACAAACGTCTAAAAATTGTCTTCTACGAGACACTAACTACAACAAAACGTAATGTGAAACAAATTAAGAACAGCTCTGATGATTACTTTCTTAATAAGAAAAAAAATAATAATAAACAGTTGAGAGATAGCTGCCTTTGGAATCATCAGTTAATCAACTAGGTTAGTTTCTGTAAAGTTAATTCTTATGAAATGAAAACGCTTCCAAAGTAATTTCAAACATGGTCAAAAGTGAATAAAAAAAATTTAAATACGTCAACATAATACAAAAGGTTAGACGGCAAACTTCATAAAAATCAAAAAGAAAAAATAGTTATTAACATTTGATTTCATTTATATCAACTTAATAAAAACAATAATGAAGTAAAAAAGCGAGCTCCAACACTCCCCGATGCGTTATAAAACAACAGTAAGTGCCTAACACCGACGTGAAGAAGATGAACTTCAATCAGAATAAAAGTGTAAATGCAGTAAAAGAATGTATTAAAACCACTTAAATGTAAAGAAATAAAATGATCGTAAAAATTTTAAAACAGGGGAAAGAGAGGAAGTGAACTAGAAAGAAAGAAGTGCTAGCTACCAGAAAGGTAGCAGAAATAAAGATACCTCAGGCCATAATGGCTTGCCTACACCGTTAGCTTCTGGCAGGTTGGCTACAGCTGCCCGTCTGTCGACTCCTACTTCACGACTGCTACAACCTAAAAACTAGAGAATACTTAAGAATCTAAACAAGAAAAAGAACAGACCGGGCATTTCCTCCCGCTAGTCTGGGGAAAACCACCCCTACCCGAGAGAGGAGAAAAAAAACAACTGAATCATTGATTACTTAACGTCCATAATCGCAGCTCACTCTGCTTCCCCAGCAGAGAACGTCCGGTCGCAAGCCCCGCTGTACAACTGCCCCCTCCACTTGACAATCGCCTTCTCCTCCAAGGCTTTAGCTTCTGCTGCTCTCACTTACTCTCCAAATTCTCTCTTGAGCGCGTGTCGTCTGATCGCCAGTGGCCAATCAATGCGCAGCACATTATTCCTTCCTCAGCTCCTACCTCCTTCCTCGCTCCCCTCACACACCCTCAAACTAAACTGCTGGGGTCACCTGTTGCCAACCTCTCCTCCTACCGATAACTGACAGGGACGGAGAGCAGTAAAACTGCTCACAAAAACAAACTACGCATAACTTTTCAAATGTTTCTAAACAGCTTAGGGACACGAAGCAAAACATCCCAGGACACGAGGACTGCACGCCATGGAAAGCCACCGTAAAATGCAGGAATGTGCATACGTCACCCCGCGTGCAAACCATCTGGCTGTCCCGTGACTGCATCCGCTCGCCCAAGTGCTAGGCTGTGGCCCAAGTTCTCGAGAAACACAGACAAACTACCTATACAGAACTACGCCTACAATATCTGTGAAAACCTACATACTTTAACACAAAAACTCAACTATATTCACTTTCATCATCAGAATAAACCATGAAATAAAAGAAACTTATCAGAAAATAGGCTGCACCATAGAAAAATTATAAAAAATTTAAATTCCAAAAAATCACAAATTTTCAGCTTTGTCACAATATGAAAAAATTTTGCAATAAAATTTATATGGTAAAAGTCTTTTAAAAATATGCTGGATAAGTTTTTATTTTCTACCTTCATACACGTGAGCAAGGAAAAACTAGGTAGATCATCTGTGCGTCAATTGTACGCACTTGCATACAAAACAATTTTTTTTTTCATTAACATCAATGTATAAGACTGAGCAGGAAAAACATGTACATTACTGTAAGTACTGATACAAAGAGATATGCATATTTTAAGAATTTTCAAGATTATCAAGAAAAATAGCGGAATGTTGATACTTTTATAAATAAAAGAAAGTAAATTTTTGTATCTATTTGAAAATGCAAGATTATGCACTAGCATTTGTAAGGGGTGTGCATGTACAGTGGTTATATTTTTAATTAAATAGTAAAATATAAGGAAAAGTAAACAGTAAACACTGACAGAATGCTAACAAATATTATAAAGAAATTTCTTGATGAAGTTGCTATGACTCCAAGAAACAATTGAGTCAGTGCAAACAATTGCTACTAATTAATTCAAATTTGAATTAACCACCATTTTATATTTCATTTTTCATAATTATTGTTTAAAAAATACTTAAATTATTTGACAGTTGGTTTTATGATTTTATCACAATTTCCTTGATGTGAAGTCACAAAATGATAAAAAACCAACACATAATGCCCCAGACCCCAACAGTAGTGTAAGATGAACATTGCACTTCGACGACACACAGCAGCAGCTGTATTATTCATTAAGGAGATAATATTGCTTCCCTAACTCTTTTAAACTTAGGATTGAATCAATTCCTGTCAAAATGACAAAAATAAATAATCCCCAGTACATTTATTAAAGTACTATATTTACTGTAGTTACAGAATTTTTCTTTATCTTTTGCAGGATTTCTTTAATACAAATTTACAAAATACGTAATTGCTTGAGTACTACCCATTTTCCTGTGTGCACATCTGTCACAACCCTAGAATTTTTCAGACTGGGATTTTTACATGCAAAAAGTGGAGAACACTGCTTTGGCGTAATGGATTAACCTAGCCATTTTCATTTCTTCCCTTCATGTAAATATTACAATTGCTCTAACATTACTTTGTTTAATGTTTAGGGTTGACAACTACAATAAATGGCAACAGTCTCCAAACATGTTTGTGACTCTGAAGAAAATTATACAGAACAGACAAATTCACCACACTGCTCATACAATTCCAAACAGAGACATCCTCAAATCCTAGTTACGTCAGAAATTTTACAATTGTTTTACACCGACATCAATAGTTGTGTATAATTTCTTCACCACTGTTGTTCCTGTACACATGGCGTACACTTTAATAATTTATGTGAGAGCCTTTCACTCTTAACTGTAAAAAAAATTAAAATGTACAAATTCCACTTTTGCCTGTCATATTTGAGCCTGGAAGCTACTGGTTATAAACCATGCTCAGTCTGCTAAAGAAACCATGGCCTTTGAATACGCTCGTTTTGATGTTGTAAACCCGAATTTTAAATGGTGTTGAGAAGATAACAATGTTAATTATGAATGTACATAATTCCATCAAAAATTACCTGCAAGTACAGTATATTCTCGAAAACTCGTTCACTTTATATTCGTATTACTACATTACCAGTTCATTTAATTCTGTTCCGTCAATATTCCTATTTAAATAATGTAAATAAAAACCACAATCCATGATCAATGTTTGTTTATATCACCAATTGTCCATTTACAACAGAATATACACTCACTAAATATTACATGCATAAATCATTTTATAACACACTACGA
This sequence comes from Medauroidea extradentata, assembly GCA_003012365.1. Lineage (NCBI taxonomy): Eukaryota > Metazoa > Arthropoda > Insecta > Phasmatodea > Phasmatidae > Medauroidea > Medauroidea extradentata. The sequence goes on along the minus strand of PNEQ01133125.1, from coordinate 35,365 downwards.
ATGTAAAATAATGCAGCTAATTGAAATCTGCTACATTCGATAGCATTATATGTTGGTAACAACAAGACAGCATTCAACATTTTTCTTATTGTGTGTTCACTGCTTTCATAGACTGGCCGCAATGATAATGTATAGCCCTCATGTTAGTGGCAATGGGCATGTATCTAGCACTCATAGGTTAACAACAGTAACAAAAATTTCAAGCATCTATGACTACACATACCCTAATCTATATAATTATGATGCCATATAACTGTATTTTAAAAACATGTTGCAGTATTATTTTAGCAGACGTGATTATTGTAAGAAAACGTAAGATTGTTGATCTCTCCAATATTTATAAGTTGGATTGTTTTGTTGTTTGAGGGAATGTAACACAGTATAATCACATAACAGAGCACGGTATTAGCGAGAACTCCGTTACAACGAGGTGTTTTCATGGAAGCAAGAAAAAATTTCAAAAAATTTTCCATGGAAAAATAGCGATTTTATCAGAAGAAACAAGTTAGGTGACATGGTGTGATGCAGGCTTACAGCGAGTTTCGAGACAGTATAAAGCAAGCTTTTGTTACCTGCAATAGCTATACCACCCCAACTGCTCCCCCCCTCGTTGCCCTGTACCATTAATTCTTCGGATGCTGAGATGGCTGACACTGTTCTTCTGGCTTAAAAACCAGACCCTCTACCCATCCCAAGCAAGTGCATTTATAGCACCCTTTTAAACGTGACAAAATCTGGTAATTCTGTAGTCATTGGTGGTCATCGTGCTTTAAACTACAAATTGTATTTTCTGCTTTGGTTAATTGACAATGATTTCGGATTACAATTTTTAATTACGACTTTTAACTACAATTCTGCGTTACTAATTTCAATTATGACGATTAGTAATAACCTACGTAGCATTTTCAACTCTGATTTTTTATGCAATTTTTTTGAGAGGAGCAGCAAAAGGAATGCCAGATCTCACTACCAAATAATTACAGTACGAGATCATCTACCTACCTGGCTGATCATTCAGCCGCTTATGCGACTACTCGACACTCTACATTAAATTTTTAGATAGGAAGAGGAGGCACACTATCTTCCTTGCTTTGTGAAGGTAAGATGCCATGTCTGCGATTACTCATCACTGCTGACAGTAATTATCAGCGATAAACATGGATGTGTTCAAGGCTTGTAAACACCAGAGAGTCCTTTTTGAAGTAAAGAAAAAAGAATATTTCTGACACCTGGCCCTATTGTTTTATCACAAAAAAAAACAATGCATACTTATTTAAATGTATAAACAAAACTAAAAAGGTTGGTTAAATTAACACGTGCATGCTTCAACATTTCTCTGAACAAATTGAACGCTATCTTGAAGAGTGTAAATTACATCACTCATTACTTTTTTATAACAATTATTGAGTCATACTTGTTTTCTTTCCGACAAGTTCGGCTGGGTGCTTGTCCTTGAGCAAGATTTTGCCAGTGGATGTGACAGGGAGGGAAAAGTTGCTGTTACACAGTAAAGGGGGGAATGGTAGTCTGGATGCAGAAGAGGCGACTTTGTGGCAGTTGCCGGGATGTTTCTACGTTTCTGCATGTCGTGCTTGTGCTTATGCGCTGTCTTGGCTTGCGGCTGTAACGTTCATACAAAGTGACGTGTGCCTAGCACACACTTCCATTAGTCTGTGCACTGTACTCATTCAGTACAGCATACACTCAGTGCGTGTTGTAAATCGTAAGTATTACCTTTAAAATATGATTCCTTAAATTTATTCTTTTATTGCAAAGTTTTCAAGTGTGTTATTGTCTTCATATTTTTCAATTTTCTTTCATTTTCAATTACTATTATCTAATTACGTCAGTGCTCATCAGCTAGCTATACCATGTCTTTGTATCCCTCTGCTTGAACATGATGTAACATGGAACAATAATCTAACATACGGTATAGCTGAGGATAATAATGTTTTGATATGTTTTTACTATTTCTCAAGTGTCAATTTTGTCTTATGTAACTTTGTATCTGTTACATTAAGTGTTTTTATACGAGAACTACTTTGTGTCATGCGAAGTCAGCCCTTCTCGTGGAGCTGGCTTGTGTGACTCAGTCGGAGTTTGACGCTGCGGGGCGAGACACCTTATCTACCTCTGGTCCTCCACCAGTTTTGCGCCAGTCATTTTAGTTTCAATAGTTTACCAGAACTCTTTTCGTTGTTTTGACCTGGGCCTCCTCAACCCCTGCCGGCCACTGCGTCCAGGGGCTTAAATTTACCTCGTAAGTTCGCTGCCAGCCTACTGCTGTTTTCTCGCACAACCCACTGGAGGGGTTTATGCTCCAGGCCCACTCAACTGGCACCGGCCATCAGCACAGACCAGTAAATTGTTGCTTATGGTGAGTGAATCACAGAACTTACCGCATATTTTATATAGACTGTACTTGCTCACTCCATCCCTAGTGATGAATAGTACACCTATTTGAGTGTGATGTGATGTGAAGACTGGCCCCAACATGTTTCCGAAGAATCTATCGTTGGAGGTTGCCACAATCCACTGGTACGTAACCTGCCCCATGGTCATCTGCCTTTCGACCCTGGGATAATCATCATCTAAGGCACGGCTTCCACCATGTACCAGTTTCCGCACCATCCATATCATCTCAGCTCTCCCTGCTAGTTGGCCCATTCCATTAACTTTGTCACCAACATCCCATCCGACTAGCGTACCGAGTCAGTGATATCATTTTTACGTCACCCCCAGCACCTCTGCCCCCTTCATCAATACCCTGCGCATCACACTATTGAGTGTTCCTGTTTACAAAGCACAGCGTTTGTACAAATGCTCTGTCGTGAATAAAATGTTTGCAGTTTGAAAATGCTACACTGGTACAAAAGTGAACTCGTTAATAAAAAGGACCTACTATGTTGTGGGCTGCACTGAAGTCAAGTGTGAAAATTTCTTCTATGTGACTAGCCGTTATTATCTGGTTTAATGTTATTGTGCGATGCAGCAGCTACTCAGCTGTCAGAAGCTGCTGCGGGCGAGTGACTGACTGCGAGACTATGATGCAATGCAGTCGCCAAGTTGAGCGATCAGGTTTTCAGCCTGTTTTGATGCGATAAATATACTTTTTGGTTTTATTGTAGTAAAGCGCTCATGCCAATCTTTCTAAATAAATTATTTAATTAATACAACAAGTTATTTCCTGTTGAATAAAAACTTTAATGGATTATTTAGGCAATATTTTGGATTTTGGGCACAAAAATTGGCCCAGTGCAGGTATAGCAAGAACACGGCTATAGTGAGGACTGAACCTGGAACTGTAACACCTCATTATAGTGTAACTACTGTAATAAATTGAAATATTTTAAAACACTTATTCAGGGTGTTGGTTTCGACAAATGTGAATTTTGAAGTTACATATATTTCTCAGGTCTAAACTCCAAGACTATGCCTATTGTTTTCCAGCATGAAGTGTTCTATTTTATTTTGTTTACTGAATAACTGAGATTCGAGAATCCACTGTATTTTTTAATACGTAGTTCTCAGCAGTATTCCAACTTCAAGGCCAGAACATCAACACCACCTCCATCAAAGCAAACACAGGAACTGGTATGTAGTTCTTGTGTCTAAGTAACATTTGCTTCATTGTACACCACCACCTAGAGATTATTAAATATGTTATTTCAAAAGTTATCTAATCCACCTCCTGTACCTCCTTGCTACATGGCACTACAGACATGTGACATTCATACCTTTCACATCACACACCCATACACAAATTACTTACATCAAGTAAAAATCTAGTTTAACATTGCCAAATGTTCCGATATTTAAGCCACTTCTCAATCAGTTCGTATACTTGACAGCATTTGGAAACTGTAAATGTACTTTCTCCCCAGCTATGCATAAACAGCTGACATTGGCTTCCATACAACAGAAGTAATAGAAATTTTTTGTTTTCTAGCAGACACTGCCTCTTAAAATGGTGTATAACATTTTTGAAAACAGGCCAATTAATATGTACACCTCATATCTGTTACTAACATATATTATACAGTTATAAATAATATAACACTTTTGCAAAAAAAAAAAAAAAGTATAACACCCAAAAATAATAGTACACATTTGAGTCAGCACCTTTATTAAAATGGGATATCATACAGTACATAAAAATTTCCCATAAATCAAATGTAATTTTGTACAGACATTTTCTACTGTTACATACAGAAAACTGCAATGAGCAAATTTCATGCTACAGTTAAAAAATAAAAATAATACTACAAAAATACTTCCATATATTTTAAATACATTATTACCAATTTCATGAGAATTTCAATTTTTTTCTCAAGTCTTATTTGCAAACAGATAAGCAGTATAATAAGCAAATCATTTTCATCAACAAGTTGACAGTATAGTACACAACCTCAAAGCTTGAAGCAAGATATTCACTATACTCAAGCGATGAAACTCACTAGTGATAAAGTACAGAAACCACATCATAATACACTTGAGAATATTCCGAATTTCTCTACGTACAGATATAACATTTAAACATAATATAAAACAAGTACTGCTCCACTTTTTAACGGCATGGTGATTTTAACTAACCACATAAAAAATTTTAAAACAATGGAACATAAAAAGTTTTCACATTACTATACTGTTTATTTCAGCATTATTAAACATTTTTTCATATACATGGCCACTGCATAAATTAAGTAATCCGTAAGTACATATTTTGATAGCAAAATTATTTAAGTAAATGCCAATACATTCATATTAAACCAAATTTGTGCAAAATTTATTTGTACCGAATTTCAAAACGACATTACATTTATAAATTACCACAATACAATTATAAAAATTCACTTTAATTTTCAGCCACATTCTTAATAAACTAACCACACATGCATATTTTTTTTAGAACTCATTTGGATATTCATAACTACTTCACTTTAATTTTTTTTCCAATAGTATTTTACTATATGCCTGCATTTTATATGTAACAATGACAATATTTTGCTATAAAAAGTTGATGTTTTAGAATGCTTTACATTTTTGCTCTGTATATATACTGTATATACTAATGTATAGTGTGCAGAACAATTTTTGGAACAAAGTCATGGGAAAAAATTTCAGTGCCTTGCAAGTATGTAAATAAATTATGGGAGTACATAATGATGAAGGCTACAATGGAAGGCCTAGGGGGGAAGAAGTAAGGAGATGTGGCTGGCCACAATGAAAAGAGGGAGGACACGGGAACACGGAAATACGAGACGGTGAAGCAGCGAGGAGGAGGCTACAATGAAAGTCCAAGGGGTGAGGGAGGAAGAAGACGTGGTTAGTAGCAAAGGAGAGAGAGATAGAGAGGAAAGAAAATATTCACACTGGCTAGAATGTAACGGCATGGACAGGGAGGAGAACCATGGGAGTGGGGCTTGTTCCTCCCTCCTCCGCAGCTATCTATAAATAGCCTGCCAAGGTCGCTTGCTGCTGCCAGCCAGCTTGCACGTGCGCCTGTCTGCCTGCACAACACTCCCACACGTCCTCAGCCTGCGGCTTCCAAGCATGTCCTGGAGAGAGCTAACATAAAGTGCCAGGACAACTGCAAGCTTGGCTTTTTTATTTGACATTTCTCTCCCAAAAAAAAAAAAAAAAAAAAAAAAA
>PNEQ01133125.1:0-29613 GCA_003012365.1 Medauroidea extradentata | reverse complement strand
GTAAACATCTGGCTATTAGAAAAAAATTTTAAACCGCATATTAATGTAAACAGGAATGTGGTTAAGGACAATCCAGAAAATTAGGGTTGTAGCAGCAATGGTTACTGCAAAGCACAGGTTGAAGGAGGATGGGGGGGAGAAAAGGGATGGAGGAACCAAAAACATTCTCTTTCTTCCTTCCTCTTTTACCAGTCTACCCATCACAACAACAACAACTAAACCTTATTCTCCCCCCCCCCTACGGCCAATCTTTTCCAAGTATTTTTTTCTATTTTCCATATATAGTGCACACCCTTAATTTTTTAAAGCCATCTACAAGGTTAACGCTGCAACTCATGAACTTTACGATTGTATTAACATTATTATTTCTTTAATGTATCACTTTCAAAGTCAATGTGACTAGTGTTTAGGTAGACAGGCAAATTTCTTGGAGGGGGAGGAGAGAAAGGATGGTTTGAATTATCACTAAGCCAGTGTATGACCAGGAATTTAAATGCACAATAAATGTAAGACATTGTCACATGTGGAATACAATCACAGCATTTTGCTGGCTGAGTAAACAAGTTATGGCACATTACGAGTAAGGTAGATGGTAAATTGGTGAAAGGAAAAACTAGGGGCAAGAAGATTAACCAAAAGGCAGCACAAAAGATTTAAAAGTTATAGTTGTATTAGACTGGTTGTAAAAGTGTAGAGAGGTTATGGCTGCTTAAGTATCATTATGTATACATAAATCAGTTTTCTTAGCTATGAAGACTGCTGAAACCTTCATGTTATCCACTGTAAGTACTTATGACCAAGAATTTATAAATTTCATGGTAAAATTAGTAACCTAGTAGACCATAAATACATAGGAATCTGACTACTAGATGTAACAACCAAAACTTACATTCCATTTATCAAAAATACTTAGTTTTGTCGTACATTTTTGTATATTTCTTGAAGGCTTCTGAAAATGCATTTGTTAGTGCTGTTTTCATTACTGTCCAGTTCATTATATCAACGATCTACAACACTATTACAAAATAACCAAACTCACATATATGCACAAATGGTTTAAAACTTGTAGACAGAGACACAAAAGTACTTACAGAATTGTACTTGCAGGTAGGAGAACATGTAACACAGATGGAAGACACATTTTTCTCGCAGTTGGCGGTCGCGAAGTTTCACTGGTCAAGCCATCTTCTTTGGGTGAAAAATGATTATACATGACATCTGTGCTAGCTGCGCTTTGTGTTCTATGTGCAAGTATTATTCTGTAAGTACTTGTGCAAGTCTTTATACATGTTTTAGTAATTAGTAACCTAGTGGCTATTTCAAGCCTTCTCTTTGAAAAATGGTTTAAATAACTAATTGAAATATGGGCGACATTCAGAATCCAAACATTTTTTTTGCACATTAACACTAGCATTAATAAGTACACGAAACCATTAATCAATTAACAAATATTATTAAATTGGCACATTACCGAAGTACCACACAACTCTATTTTGTGGAATCTCCTGAAATTATTACAGTAAAACCTCGTTAATTTGAAGTGCTCGGGACCGAAGTTTTGTACTTCGAATTATCGAATTTTAAAGTTTTTTTTTTGCTGAGGTACAAAGTCAGTGTTTCTACACCCATTTTTACGGTAGTCTTCGAGAACTGTTAAGCGTTCAAATTGAAAAAGGCAATAGTAGTATGAAGTATTTGGGCCAAAAAAGTTTGTTGCAATTTTCTTGGATGTCGTATGCTGCATATTTATTGGCAAGCATTGTACAGCAAGTAGGATGCATCAAGTCTACTAGGCTGTTGGCAACTCTGCGCTTCCGCTTGCCTGTTCCAGCGCTCAATGTCTGCCACGTGTTGCCTTTGCCACAGCATGTGATTGTATTACTGGCGTATTTTCCGGCATACACGACGATCCCGTACATAAGACGAGTCACTGTTTTGAAGGTACAAAATCTTGAAAAATATTTAATTAGTAATTTGAAATACCCGGCAGAAATATATTTTTTTCCTTTGCCAGTAACATAATTATCTTGTTTAAATATTTGTAATGCATTTATTACCGTTTTATAAATATCACAGGAGAGACAGAAACCAATAACATGGGCACTACTGCCCTCCGGGCGCCCAAGAGTCAAGGAAATGCACAGCCATGGTAACACATGGCCAGCGACATCGTCAGTTCCCGGCTGCACGCCACATGCCAACGCCAGGCTGCTTTGCTGCAGCAGGTGCTTGCAAAGTCATTGCATTCCTGTACGTTGTTGTCACCCGAGAGCAATGTGCTGGCGAGACAAAGGATCTCAGCACGCGCTCCAGATGTATAGATCGCCAAACGACGCTAGCTGCGATGCACGGTAAAAAAAACGGGGCAGGGGCACTTGTAAAACAAAAGTTAATCTTATATGCCGGCAAATACAGCAACTTAAAATGCATGGTTTGGGATCTCTAAGAGGCGAAAGAATTTTACGGACATCTTGAAGAATTTTTAGCCCGAAACGGTAAGTTTAACCACCCTATATCCAAAAAAAAAAAAATGCAAAGTTATTTTCCAGAAGCTTTTAGAAGGAATACGTGATGTTTCGTCAGTGAAATTATTTTATAAACAATGCAACACCCCCTAAAATAGTAATAATGACTAGCCCTCCTCCCGAATGAAAATTTGTAAACACAGTCATAGAGTCATTTTCACAAGTGCAAATTTATTTTTCCATTAGTTTTTCCAAGGAAAAATCATATACCGCGTTAGTTAAATATTATTTTAATTGATAACATTTTGAGTGATACACAGTGACAGGCAGTGCAGCCAGCCAGATGGTTGTGTGGCATCAGTGCAGTGCACAAAATGTGGCAATGTAGCATGGGAGGCAGCAGACACTGCGACCTTGGCTGCTATCTGTTCTCTCCTCCCACGAGTTGCCAGTTACACGACACCAACTGAACACGGGACAGAAACCTGTGATTTTTTTGCCTGCCATTCTGCTGGACGTATTCTCCTAGAAGCTGCATTGTTGACTGGTGACTCATGCCTGAAAGTGGGAAGGGGGAGGGAGGTAGAAGAGAACAAGGACTATACTCCATCCACTCTAAGGTTGCAGCAGAAATAAAAATTCTGAACTAAGTAAATCAAAGCAATTGAATTATGTCTTTATTCCTAACATTGTGATTGTGCTGCAACAAACTTTACATGTATTTTCCAATAATTAAAATGAAATTTATGCTATGCAAAAATGTTATTGTCATTCATTTGACTGAATTAGCTGCAACCTTAGAATGGATAGGGTATAGGAGGCACTTGCAGGGTGATGCAACTCTGGCATCTGCTTGGTATGTGGCTAGCTAGGCGTGGGGAAGGGAAGTGGAGATATTCTACAAATAAAACAGCTCTGCCTACGAGTTGGGGGGGGGAGGGGAGTTGATGAGCTACAATCTTCCTCATCCTCTCCTTCACTCACTCTACCCACTTTTCCCTGGCCGCTGAAATACTCCAGACTCGTGGCACATACGCACGTGTCTTACCATAACTGTATCTAGCTCACAGTGCAGGAGGAAAGCACAAAATCACATGATTGTCATATTACATAGCCACAGGCTGTCGCACGCTGTGCCTTTCCTGCCTTCCATTCTTCTTTCTCTCTCTTTGCGCTCATCATTACACACACATAATCAAACTCGAGTGCCGTGCACAAGCAGATGGCAAGGAAGCCTCAAGGTCAGCACGACACGGGCAGGCGCGGTAACGGAAACAAAGCCAGGGCTGCACAACGCCACACAACGCAGCATTATTCTTAGATTTCGCACACTTTACTGATTTCTCTATCAAAATGACTTCAAATTACTAGGACTTGATCCCTGTTTGGGCCAGAAAAAAGCTTTGAAATACAAATTAACTGAATATCGAATTAACCAAACTCCATAGTATGTAAAATCCTATCCTCATGTTCGGCGGCCGAGTGATGGCTTCGATTTATATAGAGTTTCAAATTAACAGAGTTCGAATTAACGAGGTTTTACTGTACTTCCTACAGTAATTTATTTTATTTTAGTAAAATTACTATTTTTAACAGCTTAAATTGACTATGAATATAAACATTTATTTGCGATATAGAAAATTAACACAGAATAAACACAACACATTTACAAAACAGGCAAAGCAGTACATAACCGAAGCAAGCCATAGAACTAGTGTTTCTGCACTTTCACTAACTGCAATATCCACTTTACTCCACTTAATTAATTTATTTGTTGAGACTTAACAATTAAAACTGACAAATTGTAAAATAAACTAGCATTAAAAATTTGAAATGAAAATGTCAGTGCACCGGAACAACAATCACAGAAATGGCTTATGCACTAATATATTTTAACTTATAGACTAGTTAGGCCCCATATGAATACAGCCAATGACAAAAGTACAAGGCAACAATGGTAATCACTGTGCTTCCAGAGCTGTAAGAGGGTTTAAAGAAATAAAGTACAAAATGGCTCCTTTTTTTAAAATATCTACAGATCTTACATTCGGTATCATAAGAATATAATACCACTCAGAAAGTTTGAAATGAGCAGAAATACAATAATGTAACATACATTAACGGAGGCAGTCTACACATAAGAAACATTCTCTAATACATATTTTTTTAATGTTTGCTGGAAATTAGACATTCCCTTCTCTTTAACAATATTTAAAAATAAGCTTCAAATACTTCACTATCTACTGGCTACTACACAAACCTTAATTGTTACCACACTGTAATGGCACTCATGTAGGACTGACTTCTATACTCACACATAATTAAAATAAACTTAACATTTATAACATGACACTACCATCTATCGCTCTGAATAACTGTTGTGAAAAAACTTACAATTTAAAATGTTAAGTAAAATTCTCTCTTTTTGCCTGACTTGCAAAACAGCTGCGCTTATTTAATAATTAAAAAATATATACCATGTCTCATGTCTCAACACCTATGTTTACGAGATCAATTAACTTACGGGACATAATTTCCCGTTTCAAAGTACAAACCAATGGTAACATAAATGATGTTCAACAGGAAAACAAGAAAATCACCACAGTAAAACACTTCATACATAAGAAATGGAGTCAAAACAAACCTGAACCAAAACAGCAAAACTAAATATTTGAGTTTTCATAGATAATCATCTAGTTTTAACAATGTACAGTACACAGTTGTTCCCACTGCAGTAAAATTTTGAGCACAACAATTTTTTTAAAGCTGATAAGTGGTATTAAAAAACATTTTGGTGGAAAGTACCTTTTAAATGCATACAGTAATACCCAATGTCCAGTACAGAATTTAATATAACTTAACCCAATGGGCTTTTCCCCTTTCATTCACTGCTTTCTCACTAAATAACTTTAGAGTAGGCCTGCTATTTTTATATATTTTATTAGCTTTCACAAATATTTAAAATGAAAGTGACTAGACAAAAAGATACATTCAAGGAAATAACAACATTCAACAACTTAATATAAACGATTACACTCCACATGCACCATTACACGTGTTACAAACATCTCATTCGAGGCCATAGATATACTCATGCATACATTTCCATTTATCAGAATTTATTGACAATTTTAAGTGTATCAATATCTTGTTGCATATTACTTAAATATATTGACCGTTTGACAGTTGAGGCAACATGGGAATTATAATTAAAATGGCTGAAATCTGGGAGAAAAAACTAAACTTGCAGCCATTTCTGTGGTCTGCAGTTCTGAATTAAAAGTGAGAAAGGGCAAATTTAAAACATTAGTTCTACAAAAGAATGCAAGTTCATGTAATATATTACTTAACCACTAAAGTATATAATTTTGAATTAAGGATTTTAAAGAATCTGGTAATGCTACTCACATGATTTAAGATCATATCTTGGTAGCAAGCCTACTCTACAGTTCTACACACCATCTAAAATCAATGTTAAAAATTTATTTGTTTAAAATACACAACACGTGTTTCAGTTGTTACTCTTTTAGCAATGAATTTGATATATGTCACACAGTTTCAAAGAAATTATGATGGCCTTAAAATGTGTATTCTAAGAAAATTACTGAAGATTTTCAACTTGCTCAAGGCGCTTACGGAATTTACTTTGGATCCACTCGACAGTGAGTCAATTGGTCGGAAACATCAGGCGATAAAGATCTACTGACCATCAAGATCCCAAAATGTTCAACTTGATCCCATCGCCCGATCCACGTAGACCTAGCCAGCTCGGGAGCAGGGTAGATAGCAGCCAGAAAACAATACAAAGGAAAGTGCACATAAAAAGTAAATAGACTCCCGCATGTGTACATCATATAAAATATGTTGCAAGGCAGTTTGAATGCATGTTCCCGGAAAATACAATGTCGGATCGTAGTATTTTTGTTGAACAAGAAGTCTGGAGCAGTTTATGAAGTAAAAATGTTGCCCAAGTATGTAAATTCAGGTATGGAATAAATTATCATTACTAGTACGCAATTTTAATGCTACATATGTATATTACACCAGTATAAAAGGATATTCTGCACTGTTTTAACCTGGTATAATACAGGTTTGCCAGATCAGTGACTAAAATTACAGCCTCTGCAGATTTTGCCACATTTTTTAAAAAGGCCACGAAGTAACTACTCTTTGGATTTATGACAGCTCTGTTAAGCATCCAAGACCGTGTAGATCCTGTCACATGACCAATGATACCCAGTAGGATTGTACCAAGTAAGTTTCTGTAAGCGTTTACTAAAATAATTAATTTCTCAGTAATAATTTTAATGTAAGAAAACAGGATTGCAGTGACATATTAATGTAAAATGTACCAAACTTTATTATTTTATTAGTACAAAACTAATAAAAAGAAAATCAAAATATTGATTATGTAAATGTTATATGTTACACCTATACCACATAAAAAGGGTATCATTGTTATTTTTCATAATGTGTATTCTACGATTCTTCAATATAAAAATAAACTGGAACTTCAATAACAAGAGTTCATTCAACACTAACAACTATATAACATCAGCAGAATTTCACCTCAATATATTATAATAAATCCTCGACATTTTCATCAACTTCATTGTTTCCAGATGAACTTAACAAAAAAAGATTTAAAACAAGTAAACAGTTGATATGTAAAAGAACTATTGTGTGATGTAATAAGAGACTATTTTTGTAACCACCAGTAATCTAGACAAACACTTTGGATAAAGTCAATGAATGGTTACTAATATATTTCCAAATAATGCAGTTTTAAAAATCAAAATTAAAAGCTCATTTTCATTTAATTTCTTTTAAATATCAGTAATACATATGTGATGATAGATGTTTCAAAGATTGTCATTAGCAAGTTCTTTTTAGGCTATAATATATTAAAAAGTAACTTAAATAGTTGGAATGATTTGCTGTAACATGCTACAAAAAAGCACTGTCATTAACACCACAAATTAATTACGCTCATGTTATAGGAATGTTCTTGGAATGAACCATGATTTCAGGTTCATTAGTATAAAATAAACAGCAGCCATAAAATACACTAATATAAATGAAAGGTGTTTTAGCAACGAGGACTAACAGGTTTTCGGATGAAAAAATTATTTGCTCAAAATTTTTACTTTAATGAAAACATATTCTAAGCTTCTGCAAGAAGTACTATGGAAGGACAACACTAAGTAATTTTATAAGTTAAACCATGTGGTGATTATCTAGTTAAGTACTTAGTCAAATAACACCAAAGAAGCTTTAGAAAATTATGATCAACATATTCTACATTAACGTCCTAGAGAATTACATACAATTTTGCTTCCTCATTAAATGGTTACTATATAACATGCAACAATTTAATGAAAATACCTACATATCAGATTTAATAACTATGAAAATTAATATAAATACTACACAACTGAAAACTTCAGACAAATAACTCAAATACACAAACAGATAAATCATTTACACCAGTAAAAAAAAAAGAGATACAACAATGAGCCAATAAAAGCAAAATATTTCCTTAAGTACTAATTAAGGACCAAAACACAACGAAAATACTTTCATCAAATGGCCCCGAAAGACTTCACCTCTTTGCCATTACAGCACATCACAATTTTTGATAAACAGTGAATAAAAAAAGACATAACATGAGGAACAAATCAAATTATACAGCTATTCAGCTGCTATATATGATTATTGCCATACCATCAGCAGTGCGATGAACACATCAAGCACATAGTGTGATGGTAGTAAATCACACCATTAAAGTTAAGGGTACAAAATTACACACTGTGCCTTGAAACAAAATTATAATATTAAATTTTTTATGACAACATTTTTGAAACTCAGCATTGCTTGAGTGACATTTATAAAATATTTTCAGACCTACAACTCATGGATATTTTATTACATAAACAATGAGTCCTTTTCTTTCATACATGCATTCTACAAAAATTGCATATCACCGTCACACAACTTTGCAGTAACAATATTTATAAGGTTACATACATTTCACATTTTATAATAGAACTATATTAACTGTACAATGTTGAGAGTAATTAATTGCATTATCATACATTTTGGGACAAATCACAATGAAAATAAGATTTTATACAAGTGAAAGCCAGGGACATAGTAAAAATTGTTCCTACTCATAACTTATATAGTGGATGCTTCACTCAATTCTGAGGATTGTAAATTTATGAACACCAACAATACTACAGCCCACAGCACAAACACTAGCCCCCAATGAAACAGCTGACAATTCTGGGCAGCAATGTCGGCATATAGAGTTTGATCTATGGGCCATAGTACTACATGCCCTTCTCATTCTATAAGCAAGTATAGCACCCAGTATATACACATTTAAAGATTTAATGATTAACTCTGAGCACAGCACAGTGACACATTGTTAAAAGTTATATAATTTACAGTAACAGGATTTCTTATAAATGAAACTATAGAAGAACAGAAGCTAAGTGAAACGATTTTGCTGTAAATAAAATGGCTGAAAAGGCATAACATAATAACATAGAAAAAGTTCATACAGAACCTAAAAAATTCCATCATATGCAGCTGGAAAACTAAATCCAAAAAAATTGAGATTCCTTATGTAAAAATATTTGGGTATTTAATTTATACTCTGGTGTACAAGTACACGGCTATCAACAGAGAATGTTGGAACGATACCATACCATACATACCTGCTTAATATTTCTGTTCATTGTTTCTAACAAGATAATTTTTTAATTTCCAACTGCCATCATAAAAGAATACTAGGCACAAATGCTTAGCACATTGCTGAAACTTGCTTGTTATCAACATGGCATGCTGCAAACTGCTGCTGTATGATATTGCTAGTGGCTAGAGCTGACGTGTGCACAAAACAAGCAATATTGCAAGGGCTGCTCATCCAACAAAACTGCAGTTACACTACATCTGCAGTGAAACTAACATCCCTTGGACCCTCTTCTTACTCTTTCTCAAACAAATATTCAGAAATGTAGCAAGGCAATGGTGAGAAAACTTGTCTATTTTTGTAAAATTTGTTTTCAGCCTTTTAGAAACAAGGATGTGGACACAGTGCAAATAAATACGATCAACAATTTAACTCATCATCGTATGCTTCTTCCAGCCTGCAGCCACGTCAGCCTAGCATTCTAATTTCTAATTCAAATACACAAATTTTTAACCAATATGTAACCATGGCCAAAATAAACTATTTAACTATTAATACATATACTCATTCTTGGAAACTATCCTCAAAAATTACCGTAAATTTTGCGTAACAATATAGGATAAAAGTAAGACCATGCCAATTTGGTATATTTGCCAATAAAAACCTCATAGATGAAACTACAGGAAAATTAATTCTAATGTTTACATAAAATGTATGCAAAGTAATCACAACATTGTGATTATACAGTAGTATTTAACTTTGCTGTTACATCATTGTTCAGAGATAACCATTAAATCTCAAAATGAGTAAATTTACTTAAGAATCTCATAAAAAATGCACAACCAAATTTATATAATGGTCCCATTTAAACATACTTACAGTGTAATAAAAATATTAAATCATGGAAGACATATGATGAGCAATTTACAAATAAATACGTTGTACAGAAATAAACCATATAAGATAGGAACATACAGTGAATTAAGATGGCTCTGTTGCGTTAACTGACAACTACCCTTCTCACTGCTGGCATCCATTTATTTACATACCTATACATTTAATACTTCAATCACTCTGTCAAAGCTGACAACACTTTACATTCAACTGATGAATAATATAAGAATAATTTGTAACAAGTGCTTCATTGTGGAATGGTTCTTGCAAAATAAAAAAAAAATAGTGAAGAAATCGAGAAACTACATACTTTGAGCAATACTAACAGACAATGATAACATAAAATTTGAGCTAAAGATGATTTAACTTTTGTTTTTCAATAGCACTTGCAAACTTATTGTCAAATTTATTTCTTCACTGTGAAATTATGAAATTATACTTACAACCACAAACTTAATGCTGCACATGTAAATTGCTTAACATAAAATTAATGGCAAGCAATAACACCTAGAATAGAATAGCAACGACTGCTTTCTTATCGTATACGTATCACTAACATGCACATGTGCATCACACATGTACAGTAGAAACTCTATGGATCGTTTTTCAAGGGACCAGAAGAAAAAAATTATGCACGCGGACCAACTATGCATGTGGACTTGCCTTTTTTTATATAACCTCGAAATCTGAAGTTGTACTTTGCTGAGCTAACTGACCAGACAAAACATAAGAAAACTCTCTACAAGTTATTATTTATTACGCTAACATAAATTATGAAGGAAAATAAAAAAAACACAAACAGGAAATTAGGAACTACCATTATTTTTTAAAGCCTTTTTAATTGAAATATTACGTATTTACGAGTGTTCTCGTTAAATTACATTACAGTTACATAACCATATAAACACACACTAAAATGGAAATGATTTTACAACCCGACTATAATAAAACATTTTCAAAAACGTTCAGCAAATTTTAGGTTAAAGTTGCCGTTAATTGCGTTAAAAACAAAGGTAAGCGAAAGCATGTAATGTTTCCAACGAAAAACAGCGATCGATAGAGTTCAAGATAGTCGATAGTGCTAGCGGCGGCAATTCTCTTCTTGCCGCCATCTTGAATTTATTGTGCCGTGAGCACAAGCATTACACGCGATCACGGTCATTCTCCTATGGCTGTGATGTTTCTTCTGTGTTCCATTTCCAAACAAGTTTAGATGTCCTTTCTTCTTTCGTTATCTGTGACTCTGACATCATGTGTTTATATTGTTTTCGGATGGCGAAAACTGTAAACAGCAGGAAAAATAACATTTTGATGATGTGATATGTGGGAAAAATGAAAATTTAACAGTGTATTAATTTGCAAACAAATATGACATGAAGAAAAAGTGCAAATTGCGGGAAAACGTAAATATCGGCTGGGCATGTTTACTTTGTGGGCAGCCACGATTGTCTTTTACTGTTCGCTAGAACTGTTCGTTTTAAATTTCCACTGTATGTTGAAATTAATTTTAAAAAACGATTGATACGCCTACATTTTGTCTGTGGGACAAGATATTTTGTTCGAGCTATGGATGCAGGAAAAATGATACTTACGAAAACAATTGACGTGGACTCCTTAAACCTTGTTTTAATAGGAAAATTTTTTGGACCAACAAAAATAAACAATAGATACGGGAAACCGATGGAAACGAAAACGACGCAACACATTTCTACTGTACGTGTTCCCACTCGAATCAAAACAGTATATTATATTTGCTTAAAAAAGTTAGAAAAAACATAGCACTTGCAGGTTACTGTTTAATTTATTCTCCTTAGAACTAGGATTTCCTAGCTTACATTATGTTTTAACCATTTACAGTAGAAACTTGTTGCATCGTTTTCGTTTCCATTGTTTTCCCATATCTATTGTTTATTTTTGTTTGTCCCAAAAATTTTCCTATTAAAACGAGGTTTAAGGAGACCACATCAATCGTTTTCATAAGTATCGTTTTTCCCGCATCCATAGCTCAAAATATCTTGTCCCACAGACAAAATTTAGGCGTATCGATCGTTTTTTAAAATTAATTTCAACATACAGTGGAAATTTAAAACGCACAGTTCTAGCGAACAGTAAAAGACAATCGTGGCTGCATACAAAGTAAACATGCACAGCCCATATTTACATTTTCCCGCGATTTAAACTGTTTTCTTCATGTCCCATTTGTTTGCAAATTAATACACTGTTAAATTTTCATTTTTCCCACGTATCACATCAACAAAATGTTATTTTTCCTGCTGTTTACAGTTTTCGCCATCCGAAAACAATATAAACACGTGATGTCCGAGTCACAGATAACGAAGGAAGAAAGGACATCTAAACTTGTTTGGAAATGGAACACAGAAGAAACATCGCAGCCATAGGAGAATGACCGTGATTGCGTGTAACACTTGAGCTCACGGTACAATAAATTCAAGATGGTGGCAAGAAGAGAATTGCAGCCGCTAGCACTATCGACTGTCTCGAACTCTATCGATCGCTGTTTTTACGTTGGAAACATTACATGCTTTCGCTTACCTTTGTTTTTAACGCAATTAACTGCAACTTTAACCTAAAATTTGCGAAACGTTTTGAAAATGTTTTATTATAGTCGGGTTTTAAAATCATTTTCATTTTAATGCAGCGTGTTTATATGGTTATGTAACTGTAATGTAATTTAACGATTGCACTCGTAAATACGTAATATTTCAATAAAAAGGCTTTAAAAAATAATGATAGTAATGTTCCTAATTTCCTGTTCGCATTTTTTTATTTTCCTCTGTAATTTACATTTGCGTAATAAATAATAACTTGTAGAGAGTTTTCTTATGTTTTGTCTTGTCAGTGGGCTCAGCACATAAATTACAAATTCAGATTTGGAGGTTAGGTACAAAAAAAGGCAAGTCCACATGCATAGTTGGTCCGCTTGCATCATTTTTTTCTTCTGGTCCCTTGAAAAACGATCCATAGAGTTTCTACTGTACATCTTTTTTTTTTGTTTTCAGGTGACAGCATAAAAAAATAACTACACACAAATATCTCATTGATCATGTTTGAATGTGTGTGTAAACTGAATAATTCAAGTAACATTTAAATACAGTGAAAAACCTCAACCTCAGTCTAGAAAAGTCAAGACTTATTCATTCACTAATCACCAGGAGTTTACTTGATAATGGATTATTTCACAGATTAACCATAAGCAAAAGTTGTACAATATAAATATGACAGAGCACATGGGACATAACAGCTTCTGAGTGTCATTAGACCTGACCTTGTTTGCCATCTTCAAGAGGAAAAAAAAGAGATGGAATGACAGATGGAAGTAAAGCAATACTTATAAAATAGTTTATGTGATCGATGTGGGCATAGCAACTGGAGACTAATACAATGCCAAGCAACATTATCCAGTAAAACTATCTCTTGGCTAGTGTTGAGTAACAGCCTGAATTACAGTGTAGCAAGATGGCTGAACTGCTCTGCACAAATTGGCAGTGCCACACTCCAGTTGAAATGCTAGCAACTGTAGAATAATTAACAAAATCTGCAGAGATATCAGTTTTCCGCAACGTATGGCATCACAAAAATTTTGTGTAATTCCCCATCTCCAATTGCACCAAATTTTATAGATTATGTACAAAATTACCAAAGAATTGGCAACTTTCAACTTGTTATGTAGTAAAAAAATCATCCTCGTATTTTCTACTACTAGTTTATTTGTTTTAAATGTGTAATGATAAAATTAATATTATATTTTTAATATACCACACAATTTAGGAACAAAGAATTTAACATTTGTAATGGCATTACATATGCCGTAAAATTTCCCAAAACTGATGTCTCGGAAATGACACAGACAATTTATTTTAATGCATCGTGTGAAATGCAATGAACAAATTACATACTCTAGCATAAATTTTGCCAGTGACAAAAAACTATTAAACCAAGGGTAAAACTGTATCTCCACACAAACACAGAGATGAAACACAAATGAATATGTTTAAAATATTTAGGTTAATCAAAGTTAGTCAATTTTTATTGTGCTTTCGTACCATGAAATTATCACCACTCAATACTACTTCATACATTTGATAGAAAACACTGGACAGCCAAAATAACCTAATTAACGGCTGAATTCTTTTTTTTGCATTTTTCTGCACACCACTGATTTTACAGCTGCAATAAATAAATACATATAATTCTTGTGACTAATCCAATTTATAAACTTGTACTCCTCTCCCCAAATTCTGTTCATATGTATTTGTGTGTTGTATAGGCCTAATAAAACCATAAAATGCAACAAATGTGTAGATTTTTAACCAGTAAATTAACAGATTATAATAAAATACAGTATTTACTCGCATACAGGTCGCCATTGCATATTGGTCGCACCCATATTTTGAGGTCTGGAAATTGGTATTTAAGATTCCTCCCATATAGGTCACACCTTAATTAAATGACGCGAACGACCCCTGGCGCGCCGCACATCAATGCAGTAATGGGTACAATAACTAGAACAGCAGTAAACAAAATGGAACAGCCTGCTATCATGTGGTGTGTGGTCCAGGTTTCACCATATAGGCGCTTATCATTGGTCCGACCTAGAATGGCATGTCCTGATAGGCCCCATGGGAGGAAGGAATTCAAGCGTGCTCAAGATGCTGTGACGCCATTGTTTTATCTCGTTCAGTTGTGCTAAGGTAGTAGAGGTGATAGCAGGGTAATACATTTTTTTAAAAGTGATTTGTGTGATGGGAAAGCGTAATTCGTATTTGGCCGCGTTCAAGTTGCGAGTGGTAGTCTTTGCAGAAAACAATGGTAATTGGGCTGCCGAACAGGCATTTTCTGTACATGAGAAACTTATTCGTGGCTGGAAGAAACAAAAAGACGACTTAAAAAACACTACTTCTACGAGGCGTGCGTTTAGAGGACCGAAACGTGAAAAGTTTCTTGAAGTTGACACACAAGTGACTAAGTATGTCTGTGAATTGCGGAACAATGCCTGCAGCGTTTCGTTAGAAATGATAATGTGCAAGGGGGGAGAGAGATCACGTTCATGGGGCATACTGCACTGTAACTTCAAAGCCAGTCTTGGTTGGGCAACTAGATTTATGCGACGTGAGAGTTTTTCTCTTCAATGGAGAACATCCCTCTGCCAAAAATTGCTGAAAGACTTTGAAAACTAAGTGTCAGAGTTCAACAACTTCAATCTGCGGATGCAGCAAACGAATGACTACATCCTCTCGCAGATTTTTAAATGCCGATCAAATGTCAGTTTATTTTGATATGCCACAGAACACAACAGTCAACGAGAGGGGGCAGTCAAGTGTGATTATTCGCACTACTGGAAACGAAAGAATGCATCATACAATAATGCTGGCAGTGACTGCTGATGGGCGAAAGTTGCCGCCTTGTGTAATTTTTAAGCGGAAGACTCTGCCTAAGGGAGATAAGTTTCTTCCGGGCATTCATGTCCATGCTCAGGAGAAGGGATGGATGGACGCTGAGCTCGTAAAGGATTGGGTTAAAACGGTTTGGGAGCGGAAGCCAGGGGGTCTTCTAAAACAAAAGGCCTTGTTGGTTTGGGAAAGCTTCAGCACACATTTGGTTGAGGGCGTTAAGGCAAAATTGCAAGAGTCAAGGACAGACATTGCAGTTATCCCGGGTGGCCTGAAGGCGATGCTACAACCACTTGACGTTTCAGTGAACAAGCCTTTCAAGGGGCATCTCCATCGCCTGTACGGGGAGGGGATGGCCATCGGAACGCAAGAGTTGATGAAAAACGGGAAACTGAAAAGACTATCCTTGCTCAAGGTGTGTGAATGGATCAAGAGGAGTTGGGCTCTCATCACGGCCGATATAATTGTGAGGAGTTTCAAGAAAACTGGAATCTCCTGCGCGATACACGGTACTGAAGAGGATGTGATCTGGGAACAAGACGGCGACTCCGACGACGACGTTGACGACCCAGCTGAGTCTAGAGCATCCGAGTCTTAGATAACGAGTAGGCAAACACTTGGTGAGTGTTCAGACTGTATTATTTTGACTGATACTGTGATAATGTTGTAAATAATTACGTATTTTTGATTGATTTTGTGCAATGTTGTCTTTAATCTTTTTTTTGTGCATTTGATTTCTTGTTCTGAAAATTCGCTTAATTAATTAACTGTGTACATTGTAAATAAATTTGCCTATAAATACCTTTATCAACTTCTTTACCGGTAGTTAAGCATTTTCCAACAATTTTGCAAAAAAAATTTCTTAAGAAACGGTTTTTTCACTTATAGGTCGCACCTAATTTTTTCTCCATCAAATCAGGTAAAATTGCCACGACCTATACGCGAGTAAATACTGTAATTTAAGGTTAAGATACTTGGCAAACTTTCACTACTGCCGATATATTTGCCAATGCATAAAAAATTTGAGGAATTCATTATGAAATTACAAGAAGAATAGCAAAAAACTGAACAAAATTGCTATTACAAAATTTATGAAATCATAAAAATATTTTCATCAAAAACCAGTGTCTACTTATCTGTTGTCTTTATGGTAACCCAATGCAAAACAATTAAAATTAGATGCTCAACACAGACTAAATGTTACAGACGAGCTGTTAAACACAATCAGGCTACAACATGGATGCTGCAATTCAACTTTTGTAAAGTAGGAAATGAGGACTGTCAAAGAAATATGCCAGTGAAATGGAGTATAAATAAGTATATGTGAAAAGTTTAAACTGTAAATAATCATTAGTAAATTATCCATACAAACTTGTATGATCTGTTCTAATTTCTTTACATATTTCCTTTTTCCAAAGGCAACGATGAAAACCAGTCAGCAACTTAAGTAATGTCTGACTTGAAAACAAATTCTTTCTCCAAGTATTAACCTATGGAAATATACTTGCTTTGAAGCTGTTACTTATACATATCTCTCACATGCACAAGGCCATCTCTTCTCACAAGCCAATGTAGTTGTGTGTCTGGCTCAAGTTTTTAACTAAAAGGTACTGCAGCCACAAAATTTGAACATTATAAGATAGGCACTGAGCTACATAAGCTGCAACTTGTGTAAATTCGCAGTTTTGTAATTTTCTGAGTAAGATGCACTAACGTAATAAAGTGTGGGATGAGGTGGCAGCCAAAAACAAAATACAGCTCACACTGCACATGTGAAATGCTCACTGTATCTCTCCCTCTCTTTTCTCCAGAGATGGGTGTCTATACGGTGAAAGACCACAGTAT
This sequence comes from Medauroidea extradentata, assembly GCA_003012365.1. Classification (NCBI taxonomy): domain Eukaryota; kingdom Metazoa; phylum Arthropoda; class Insecta; order Phasmatodea; family Phasmatidae; genus Medauroidea; species Medauroidea extradentata. The sequence goes on along the minus strand of PNEQ01133125.1, from coordinate 12,301 downwards.
TGTTTCTGCAATTACATTAAAAGAAAGGTTTAAAATAATTATAATGTATCAAGCAACAATTTCAACACTTCCTCGTAAAACTGATTGCCCTATTTAGACTGTCAATAGTATTGTAAAGGACACAGATTGTATGTATCACTGAAAGTATGAAATGTGCTGTAACATTCAAAAACACAATAATTAAGATGATGGGCCCAATTTCAGAGATGGAAAAACTGTTGAGGATATTACACAAAAACAGATTCAGTTAAGTTTACTGATTATTCAGGAAAAGGTTAGGCCTTGCATGAAGATTTGCTTAGGAAAGCAGGGAAACAGGCAGAACGTTATCAACAGCACATCTATGTACAGAAATACAGTAACATGCAAATTCTACTGGAAGAGAAATGTAAATGGATGTACATATTTTCCTGTGTAAGAAATTTGAGATTTGACCAACTTACTATAAGACTATGCAACGCATATTTGAGCTTGGTTATGTGGTATGATTAGTTATTTTATTTGTAGTACAGCCTTAAAACCAAGGCTTGGCAGACATCCGCACTATTTTGAGATTGGTTCCAGAGGTAAAAGAATATTGAAAAAAGAATGAACTCCCATGTTACATGCTGCTTCTCATGGATAATGCACCTAACCAACCAGATGTTCAGCAGACAAGCCAAGCACAGTGCTTACCAGCACAGTCCACACACAGATTGTCACCCTATTTTCACATGTACCCCTTGTTCTACACAGATAACTGTGAAAAAACATTGCAAGGGTGTTTACACAAAAAAATTTAATTACATAACAAACTCAACAACATAACCCTTATGTAAGTCAGCACCTTACTGTACCATGATATTCTCATTACTTGCCAAAATTTCTGAAATCATTTAAATAGGAGTTTACTAGAAAACATTTTATTCATAGTGATGAATAAAAAACAAAGCCCGAAATATGTACACCAATACAGGAAAACAAATGCCAAAATGGTACCATTTATTAAACCAGAGTACTCTGTAAAGTGATCATGTTTTGGTTTAGCCAATATAAGAAGAAATAACCATGTATTAGGGTAAAAGAGGGACTTGTGTCACACAAATTTTTTGTAAAAGCAAAGAGGGTCGGGTCTGTGAGTGGCCTGGATAGCAACATTTCCAAAATATCTGTGGCTGGTGGACCTTCCCCCAACTTCAGGACAAAAAGACATGTTACGCACCATGGATCTTAAACAAAGCCGTCAGTCCCTCTGTGCTGCGAAAAAGTGTCACTGAAGTTCTGGCAGCTGCCTGTTTTTCAATACTGACTCATTTTTCTCACCTCCCCAAAGTAAAGAAAGGAAAGGGGAAAGCCACCTTGAAAGAAACTGACTAACACCCTCCTCAAAAGAAAATGGAATGGGCAAACAATAAAGGGCCATTCTGTAATGAAACAAAAAATGTGTTAAGTACCATATTTACCTGAACATAAGACTAAGTTTTATTCCAATTCTTACTTCTGGAAAATTGGAGGTAGTCTTATTTTCGAGACATAATATATGCCTACAATTATGTGTTTTCATTAAAAATGCATTTGTTCGGCGTTTCAGACATATGATGTCATAAAATGTAAGAACATACAGAAAATAAAGGTATACCTACTTACAATTAGCCATTTAAAATTAAGTGCTCATTTCAGTGCACTATATGTATTTAGTTTTGGTTTATGTAAGTAGTGACTTATTTTCAAGAGATATATTTAATCCAATTTTACCATGTCCGATTGCTGGAAATCTTGTTTCCTCTAATTAACCAATTGAATGTAACGAAATTTACCGTATTTACTTGCATAATGTCTACCATCGCATAGGTAATGGCCACACCCCAAATTTTTCAACAGGAGACACAATACAGTAAAACTCTGTTAAGATGTTTATAAAGGGACCAGGCATGCTATGGATTTCGGCGAGAAAACATCTTAGTCCGAATGACAAAAATGTGATCTGCAAAACGCGACCGTTGCAAACGTTCGACGATCGGAAGCGCGGCGCGCCGGCACGCACGACTAGATCCTCCATTTTTCGTGTCTATAAGAAGTGGCGGCAGAAGTTAGCATCTAGGTACCAGACACGAGTCACGCTCACTGATTGATGCGCTGTTGACACGATGAGTAACGCTCGCTGGTTGATGATGCTGTGTTGATAATGTAACTGCGTCTATAATGTAACTGCGTCTATAATGTAACTGCGTCTGGTGAGTTGTAATGTTTTAAGCGTGAATCAGATTTGTTTATAAACTACTTCACGGGAAATAATAGTGTACATGTAATGGACCGTAAAATGTAAACGTCTTATGCGGGATAATTTTTAATGATTTTCATTGAGTGACGCATATGAATGGGTTAATAAGATTTTATAGTCTTAATTTTTCCATGTTTACTATACACCGACAAAATATTTTTCTTTATTTTTGGAGAAATAGTCATGCTATGAACGAGTAAATATAAAAAATGTACATTTGTTATATTCTACAAAAAAATATTTAGAAGGAAATTTTTTTGAAAATCCCTTATAATGGCCACACTCCATTCTTTGGGCCTAAAATTTGGTCAAAAATATGCAGCGATTACACGAGTAAATACGGTATGTTTCAATACTAATTATGAAAATTTTTCTCGCATTTTCAGTTTATAGGAAAAAAAAATTGTTTTCCTCTAGACCTAAGTGAAAAGGTACGGGTTGTCAAATAATACTACATATAATAGTTATAAATAGTTTTGTAATGTTTGATAAATTAAAAAAGGTATTAAATGTGTGACAAGGCAGTACGGAGCCAGTAGTGTGCTACAAGGAGGCGTGATAATGGCGAGTATACAGCTCGGTGATTGGCAGCTATGGTATGAAGCATAGAGTGCTGAGATGTATAGAGTGGAAATCACTAACACAAAAGTGTTGGATTCACTAATTTATATTGGTTTATTAGAATTTTTTATTTCTTTTATTTAAGTTTTTAAGCACATTGCTACAAAATCTTTAAGGCTATTTTTTTTACCCAAAATCTATGACCAATTACAAATTTTTATTCTCAAAAAACACTCAAAAACACATATTCATAAATTAATTTATAAGTTTTTATTCCAGTAGCAATGTTTTCCTCACTTGAATGCAGAAAATGGTTTATGGTTTTAGTCCAAAATCAATATCTTGCAAGATGACTGAGCCCTACTGCATATAATTTAACAAGTAAATTCCTATATTTTCTCGCACAAGAGCTTTGTAGACGGCAGCACCCTTTAAGAGACCAGAAGTTACTAGTCCATCTTTAATAAGTTTTCATTTGCATTAAATCTCAATATTATCCTTACATGTTCATTATTTTACTCAATCTTTAAGTCTGTAATTACGTAGATTAAAAATTTAATTTATGGTGGTAATGTGAATTTAGTCAAAAGACACAAATTTCTTTGCTGGACTTAACTAAAAATTTGTATGCTCCCTCTCTTTACTGTAAATTGTTATTCACAGTTGTCTCTACACAAATGTTACAAGCACTGCACACTGGCACATTTATGAGCTGGACACACATGTTTTTGCATCAAAAATAGCTTGCAACAATAAAAAAATATTGGAAATTACCATAACCCAATACCAATTAAAAAATGATAAAAATTGTTTTAAAAAGAAAGGTTACAGTTTATTTGTAGTTCAATTTCTCTATATATTGTCATCTATTGTATTTAACACACTATGCAGAGTAATTTGAAAATAAGTTAAATAAAACATAATTCTGCATGCATATGAAGATTGTGTTTTAAAATCAATGTATAGTTTGCATGTTCTGATTTTAAAAGAACTCAATTCACATTTTAATTGTAAACCCTCTGATAATGAAGTGAAAGAATATATGCATCTTGATGGAAAACATTCAATATTTCTGTAACATGTTGTTGCCAGGAGAGACTAAAATACACTAGTAAGGCACTGAGTTTACACACACAGTATCAAACATTATTGTCAACCAACACAAGATTTTTAGGTTGTTGCATAGGACTGGCGTCCAGCCAATTCCAACAAATAACGGTCTGGATTGTTGACCCAATCACTTGGGTTTAACTTTACTTGGCGTGCTTGCTCAGCTTGCTTCACCTGCCACTTCTTGACGTCAAGCTGAACATTCCTGCAACAAATAACACTAAGTGTGATCTTCAAACAATTACTGCAATAGTTTTTATAAACTGAACAGTTTTTTTTAAGTACGCCTTTGCAAGTGAATGTAGTCTTGTTGCAGAAAAACTCCACAGTAAAAAAAAGGAAAGCCAGCAGTAGCTGTTGTTAAACATATTGTTACATACAGAATACATACAGAATATAGTCATATCACAAAAGGTGACACGAAAACAAAAACTGAACAATAACAATGCAAAGCTAATTCCAGGACAGAATGTAGTCATTGTAGGATGAATGAAAAATGAAAATAATAAAATAAACAACAGACTTACGAGTATGAAATATGGCCAAAAATAGAACAAAACAATGATGATGGCACAAAAGACGAGAGACACAAATTGCTGTGAATACAGATGACACCACCAAGAGAAAAAAGACAAAAAGTAGTAGGCTTCCTTCAGCAACAACAGATAAAACATTACGGGAACTGATATCTGTTCCGGCTTCAAGTAAGTGTATAGACAGAGAAACTACAGTAGACTGTGACATTCAGAAAAACAATGGTTTTATATTGGAAACATACCTACTACTTGTAGCTCAGTCAATAACGATGCAGTGCTGAGCTATATGTAATATACAGAAAACATGCCTACTTATATCTCAGCCAATGACAGTGCAGTGTTGAGCTGTAAGTAGGCATGTTTCTTATATGACCCGTTTTTCCAGATATCACAGTCAGTCTTCTGAAGTTTCTTAGTCTACACACTTGCTGAAGGTAGGAACAGATCTCAGCTCCTGAAACATCGCATCTGTTATTTTCGAAGGAAGCCTGCAACTTTTCATTTGTTTTTCCATTGTTGAGCCATCAGTGTTCACAGCCATTCATATCTGTCTTTTGTGCTGTCATTTATGTCCACATCTATTACTGAAAATATTTTATACTCCCAAATACGTTGATTATTTTACTGCTCTTTAGTTTTGTCCTTCTTCACGTAATGATTATATTCCAATCCGGAATAATTTTTGTATTGTTAGTGTTTTTTTTTTAAATTTTATTATTATTTTGTTTTGTCTTTTGTATTAGGCTATGTTTGTTGACAAGAGCTAATAAAGGCTTTTGGTTTTTTCTTTTTGTTTTATTGTTGGGTTTTTCTGCAACACAGCAAAAACATACCTCTGAGATGGGAGCAGTTAAAATAACAAGACAGAAAACCCGGTTTCTCACATTTATTATCATTGCAAATGGCTACAATTCTTTTCTTAATATCTGTACTATCCACACTTATGTTTGCACCTTGTTGACTTCTACCCACCTCTTTCTCCAGTGGGTAGCTTCTACAAAATCATCATTCACGCAATCTGTTTCATCAAGTGTGCACTATAATTGTTTTATTACCGTGAATTCTCATGCCCATACATACGCTTGACCTATTCTTTCTTTGTGCCTGTGATACTAGGATTTGGATAAGTGTTGTTTTTCAGGACTTCCTTCGATCTTATTATCTAAAGATGACAAACTTTTTCTTTTAATTTAGATTTGTTATAATTGTTACACTGATTACATTCACTTTTTAAAACTTTAAACAGATTACAGCTCTTTTATTTTGACTAAATCAGTGGAATCAGAACCTTTGTGATGGTCACGACGAAATGATTGACTCGGAAATGGCATGGCTGAATGGCATCCCCGACGACACTATTTACGATTTTGAAAATGAGACTAAAGTGTGTAGTTCATAAGTTCATAAAGAAACCATTAATTTTAAGGCCAAAAATCTGTAGAAGAAGCAATCTTAACTGGAGTAAAATATGCAGTAGTGATTCTGCCACCATAGAGTCCAAATGTAACAGAAAATGGGCCAAAGATGCAAAGGACGAAGATGTATTCGCTTTGAAGTTAGATATAGAAGATTTTAAGTGTGGTGATTGGAGTGGTAAAAACTGTCATGGTATAATCCTGATCCTGTTACAAGTTGGTTGATTGAAGCGAGTCCATTGACCCAACTTCGCTGAGAGAGTGGTTGAATTAGCGAAATTTTCTCTACTGCTAACAGTCTTAAGATATAAACAAAGCTGAACTGCTGGTAATGTTTTATAACCTCATGCCTGAGCACACTGTTGCAATAGAAAGTAGACAAGTGCAATTACGCAAAGATGACCTATGAGTAGAGGTGTGCGATATTTACAAATGATTTATCGCAATGCAAACTTTGAAAAATTGTGATATATCACGCTGTCATATAAAAAAATTCAGTAAAATCCCATTACTACGAGTATGGGATATTACTAGACGTTCGTAATTACGAGTGTTTTGTAATGCACCGTCAGTTTGTGTATGCAGTTTAATATATAAATGTTCGGTATTTACGTGTGGTATCGTCATGAGCACGTTCATAAATACGAGATTCACAAGCAACAACCATCAACATACCGCGCAAAATTATTTTTTTACTATTACAAGTAAACATAGTAAATACAAGCGCATGTGAAAATCATTGTTCAGCATGGCAGAGTGATAAACGCAAGATATGGCAACGGTGGAAACAGTTGCATCTTGCAACACTGCCGTGACTTACTCGACCTCGATTGTTATTGACGCCATTTTGGTACAGCACGAAAGCGAAAGTGGCACGTGGACAGAGTAAACAGCATCGCTTGCATCATCTTGGTTTTATTATAACGAACGGCATTGCAGAATCAGTTTCAAACTCACTATGATTTTTTTCGTTGTGTGTGTGATACTGCAAGAAGTAAATTTAAAAAGTTATGTTCATGTAACTTTACCTAGCTGTTTGTAGAACACATTATATTTGCCCGATCATGGCAACGCATGGTAAGGAAATGTCATTTGGATCACTTTTTGAACGTGTGGAGTTGAAGTTTTACACTACCGAACGTAACCAGAGTAAGTTCATAAACTTCTTGTGTTGTGTTTTTATACGTTACGTGTTATGATTTCTTAACTATAGGTTTTCATGTTAGCGAAATTTATGTACTAAAAACTGTTATTGTTGCTTTGACTTCGCTACTTCAGAAAGTGGGTAATATGGAACAGCCGCACGTCTTTTGTTAGTGCATTCATAATATCTTATTAGTGCAGCATTTTTCGTTCCAGCCAATCACAAGTGAGTTGGCAGTGCTGTTTTAGTTGCCGTCTCCCTCGCCTCGCTTGACGTCCATTTTTGTTTTGTTTATCTTACATTTTGCCGTGCTGTAGCGAGTGAATATGGTAACAAAAAGCTAATTAAAATTGTGAAATAAATAAAATTATTGAATGTTACGCCTAATAAACACATACCTATCGTTTTTGGCTGCCTTGTTTTATAATAGCAGAGACACTGGCCAAGGTAAACTGTACTGTTGTTATTCCTATCCCACATACATCAATAACGTAGAAAATTATTTGTTTATATAAACATTTGATTCTTACGACAACTCGTAACTAAAGCAATTTTTTATGCTGTTACGAACTCTCGTAGTAACGGGATTCCACTGTAATTGTTTTGCAATGTAAATCACACTGCGATAAATTGTGCTTCAATAATAATCTCACCATGATCAAATTCGCAACAAAAATGTTGTGCTTGTGGAAACATACCACTGCACCGCACTAGATGCGTCATTAGCAGGAGAGGGAGGGGGGAAGCATTTCCCCTCAATAATTTGCATGTTTACATTTTTGGCTAAATAATAGTTCTACTGATCAAATTAATTACACAAACTAAGCACATTAAACCAATATACATGAAGTCTGGTGGTTCAAATAAACATTCAACGCCTTTTTCACCACTCTCATTAGTGCATTCACAGATTACTTTGTTCGTTGAGACGATTTCCCTTGATTTTCAAAAATAACAAACCTTTCCTCATCAGAAAGCAAAATAACATTCTCAATTCACTATGGATATCTTCATCCAAATGTTACCTACATCAAAATGAAATAAACCTTCCAATCTTTCCTCATTGAGACAGTGTGACTACAGCGACCACTATCACAATTGCCTTGTTATATCAGTTACATGGCGGGTAATACTAGTAGTCAGTTACCGCTGTCTTATAATTCACTGCTATCAAGGGCTTGTCGAGAGGGGGAGAAGGTTGTCAAGTGAGGGGAGAGGGAAGGGGACATGTCCCTTCCTTCCTCAATATCCAAACAAACATTACTATCCTAGTAATGTGCCAATACCAAACCACCAAATAAATATAGAAAACTGATAAATTAATTTAGTTTTTGTTTTTAATTATGAAGACAATTATTAAAGACAGAGGAGAAAACAAAATCAAGCTTAAATAGCATACTGGATATCCAACTCAGCACTGAACGCCTGGGAGGGAGGGAATGTTGCAAAATGGAACAAGCTCCCCTCCCCCCAAAATGTTTGAACTTACACTAGATAAAATCGTTAAATGAACTCAAGACCCCTCTTTATCTTATGGAAACTGCTAAAATAGTACAACTTTGTACCATAAAATTCTATATTTTCCAGGAGAAGGCACACAGACACAATCGTCTCCTCTTTACTGGGTGGGGATAACGTAATATTTTTTTCATTGGTGCATTAAAAATTCATGGTTACTGTAGCTCGACAACATGTACATGTAACTTAGTTATAAAGATTATGAAATCAAATTTAAACTTTACGAAATTAACTCGAGTTTTGGGGTCCTTCCAAATAAAATTTTCAATGTGCAGCCCTCATCCAGTATCACAAAGCTAAAGTTTCTATACTCAGAGTGAAAACGAGAAAGGTAAAGCGAGAATGATTTCCTCCATTTCACTTGTTTCCAAAATATATTGTAGCAAAGCAATTATTTTGGTCTTCATTTCTTTTTATTAAGATATCAGATCCCTGTTTAAGTAATTATTCACTTTTAATTTTATTGAATTCTAGTTTTCATAGTAACAGCAGCTGTGTAACATTAATTGTATTTTAAAGGTTTTATCTAGTTTCCCCCCCTCCCCCAACACATCTAGAAAATATGCCTGAGATAGGCTATTATTACATGGTACGGCCGTGATACAGCTTACACAGGCCGCTGCTATCCTGAGTCGAGTCAGGTGATGCAAGACATTCGTAATTTTGTACGTAACACACATGGTTTTATTTTCTTCATAGCTTTCCGATGAAGTTGTGAATTTTCCTGATGCAGTGTTTGCATGCGTGTCGAGCACTTTGTCCACCTGCACTACAGTTATGTCACAGAGCACCTAGCGAGAAAACTGATGAGTTATGTTCACTAAACTCATAGGCCAAGTGCAGACTAGTTAATGTTAAGAGCTCCAATTAGCTCACTGGTCATCAGCAGGGACAATGTAGTTTTACCGTACAGCCCGCCCGAGAAAAGAAAACGCAGCTTGTTTCCCCCTCCCCTTGTATGCTTCTCGGTAGAGGCTAGAGAAAACAGTTAAGTTGGCTGGCTTGACGTAGCCTAGGTTGGTACTTTACCACTGTGCAGATGTTCCGGAGTAATAATATGAACACTCCTGTTAGTTTGTGTGAACATTTCACAGAACATTATCGTCTTTTTTACTATGTGCGCAATAGTTTGAACGTCCAGGAGGTGTTTACGAGGATTTGTCGTGAAACGTTTAGGGTCTTTCGTCCTTTTTGTATTTCACTTAGGTTTTTGGGTCTTCGACTGGTTGGTTCGCTCATCTGACACTATGTCAAAGCCGAGGGTTTAAGGAGCCCCAAAGGGACTTCTGAATGTAATAATTAATAGCAGAGTAACTTTGTATATTACCTAAATTAGATCTGAGCTGAGAGCCACACTACTCTTTTTGTAATGTAAATCAGTCTCCAAGTTTAGTCGCAATTTACATTGATTCCCCCCCCTTCTCAAAAAGTTAATTCATTAATGATGAGTCTTTTATTAACATTTGAACGGTAATAATTAACTAAGAAAATAAATCTGTCTTTTAAGTTGTGCAGTTGATAAACAAGTCCCTAAACATGTTTGAGCTTTAAATATTAAGTTATGATGCAGTATTTCTCCTTCATGGAAGAAACCATCCCTCATTTGTCTTAAATTCAAGATTAGAGAATTGTTGTAATTCTTTGAGGACCAATTATTGCAGAGTTACCCGCTCGTTGTACGAGCTGTTGAATCATTTTATGTAAACAACTTGAAGTTACCACACACATATTTTGAACCCGACACTCTTGGTCTTTGCCTTTATTTAATTAATTTCTTCTGATATGTATGATTTTCCAGTATTCAAATACTTAAAAGTACAGTCCTACCTTTCAGTTAGTAAGCAATTATCTGTAGAATTTAAGAACTACTTGCAGTCCCTCAAAAGATCCCATTTCCCTATTTCTCACTTTGTATACCTCTCACTACTCTTTTTATTTCTTGGTTTTGCTTTACAATGTCTTTGCTACAAAGTTTAATTTTGTTTATTTTGAGGTGTTAAATCTGGCCTTTAACAGATTTATGATGGATGCCACCATGTAACACATGTTGTGATATTTTATTTACCCCTTTAAATTATAACCCAACATCCCAAATAGCTGTTTTTGTTACCCCTTATGCTTTATTTGTTACAATATAACAATCATACAGTTATTTCTGAATATTTCCGTAAACTAAAATAAGTGAACAACATTTGCATGGACAAAGGAGTGTGATGCGCGACGTTGTGGCTGACATTGAAAGGTTAGATGTAAACACTATGTGGTGTCAGAAGTCAAAACGTGGTGACACACGTCCGGTACCATGAAACAAGGCCGGCACACTATTTTGTCAGTCGTAGAAATGACACAACAATGTTACACTGCGTACGGGAAGATTCAGTTATCTCTAGTCCTAAGTGAACACAGGACCGGCAGGCATATAATGGCAGGCGTCGTGCAGTTTCATATCACGCCACCCGACAATTTTGATTTCCACACACCATTAGACTGGCCAAAATGGATCAAAAGGTTCGAAAAGTTCCGGATTGCCTCAGACATACAGGAAAAATCTCAGTCATCGCAAGTTGACGTGTTATTATACTGCGTTGAGTCTGAGGCAGATAATATGTTGGAATCGTTCGCCTTAATGAAGGAACAAGCGGAGCATTACAACGCAGTAAAAGGCCTTTTTGATAAATTTTTTCAGACAAAAAAAATGTTTTTTGAGAGGGCAATATTCAAGAAACAACAACAAGAGAGTGAAACTGCCAACGCATTCATCAACAATGTTTTTAAATTGGCAGAAACTTGCGAACTACAATCCTTGAAGGACGAACATATAACAACAGTCTTAGTTATAGGTGTGGCTGATGACAAACTGTCGGAATCTTTACAAATGGATGGTACTTTAACCACAGAACAGATGATTGCACAGACACGACAGGCAGAGACCGTCAAACATCAGCAACAGATGATAAGGTAACCAGAGGTGGCTATTGATGCCATACATGGAGGGCCAGCAAGAAAATAGAAGTCTTCCCAGAAGCCAACCACAGTCAAGCAGCCACAATCCTTCCAGCCAAAAGCAAGCGACAGGCGCACTCCAGCATTAGTAGCTGGTACAAGCAGATGTTCGAAGTGTGGTGCAAGTCCTACACATCCATGATTCAATGCCCTGCCGATAAACATCGGTGTCGTAAGCGTATCAAAAAAAATACACGACTAACGATGCTGCAGGAGTGTAGATGTACTAGAAATGGATACTAGTGACACAGTTGAAGATGGCAGTTATTATTACGTGGATGAAGTTTATGCCATAAAGGTATCCTCAGACCTCTGGTATATTCAGATAAAGGTAGGCAAGAATGTTGATAACTTCAAAGTAGTTACTGGTGCTGATGTGAAGGTAATTGGCCAAGAGCTGAGTGAAAGATTAGGTATAGAAGTGAAACAGACAAATAAAAGGCCTTTTGGTGCTTGCAAACAAGCCATAGAAGTAGTACGGGTAGCACGGACTGCCTTGGTTGTAGATGGCCTGTGCAGTGACCAAGAAATATTTGTTGTCTCAAAACAAGTACCATTGCAGGGTTCCCACAAACTTGTTCCAGCCAATTTCCCTGAGTTTTCCCTGTTTTCCCTGTCCCAGATAAAATTTTTCCCTGTCTAACAAAAATGACATAGGTAAAGAATAACAATTAAATAATGCTTAAATATCTTGTCATTCACTTTGAATAACTATACACAGCACATTTTATGACTAACCTTTGAAATATACTCA
>PNEQ01133114.1:0-10766 GCA_003012365.1 Medauroidea extradentata | reverse complement strand
GGTGAATTTAAATTAACATGTCCCCAATTACTAGGTTATTGAATTCTGTTGTATCATACCGGACACCTGACAAACTCACCCTGAAAATGGCATATAGCCTGTTAAGAAAGATTTACATAACATAAATTTAAATACAAAAAATAAAAACACCTTTTAAAGATTTAACCAAGATGGGGAAGTGGCTGAACACTTCACAATGATAATGTTTGTAATACTTGTTTTCATGTAATAAATATAATTATATTATTGGTTGTGAAGCATTATATTTCAGTTGAAAATAGAAATGGGATTATGAAAAAATGTTCTTGGTTTAAAATAAAATTTTTAAAACCTTCGAATTTATATTGGCACGAAAATTTTTAATAGGGAAGCAGACTGTTTCTTAATATTACCATTGCTTCAGAAATTAAATTAATACTGGTTATCCTAAATTTATGTAATTTTATTAAAAAGAAATTAAATATATAAATAAATGTAGTATATGGAAAGGGTATCTGAGAGCAGGGAAGCACACCCTTGATTTGACAGATTTCTGACCTGGAAGCCTGTGGGCATTTGCCAAACCTCATAGGATATCATGAAATGCGGCCCTACGATAATGAAACAATGTAATATGTAGGGCAGGGCAAACGAGGTACCTTGCAAAAACCAGTCTGTCCATGGTAATGTCTGCTATTTTAACCCAAATGCAAAACATAAGGGTTCAACAACACCGGAAATCGATGTGAATTTTTTTGATAGGAGGCAAATACTCTATCCACTGCGTCAACTGTGGCCCCTTGTTTTTTGTGGTTGGCGCAGGATTGCAGAAACCACAATTTTTTTTTTGTCAAGTAACATGAGGTTTGTATTTTGTTATATTGGCGTGGATAAAGCTGGAGTCAGGTATCCTGTGTTTTAACTAAACTTATTATAACTCGTGCCTGCCTACTCTTTGCACATTTAAATAAATTTTTCCATGTTAGTATTATTCATTTTTAATTATATAGAATATTATGATCATTAATTTTGACTCTCCTAGATATCCTAAGATAGAACAGTTATCATGCGTGACATGGTCATAAATTCTCCTTACCATTTACAAGTGTAATATACTCTAGCATGTCCATGTGACTCCTGAAGAAGCTACACTGAGACATTGCTGAATAAAGATCTTTGAAATGCATTTCAAAGATCTTTATTCAGCAGTGTCTGCACAAAAATTGTACTGTATGTGAAATTTGCTTACCAGCCATCATACTTGTACCACATGCAGTACTTTACAGTAAAGGAAACCCCATCCAGTACAGGGGAGGGTTTTCTGAGAAAACTGCATGTCAGCTTTGTTATTGAAACAAACAGGAATATGGATCCACTCAAAACACATATATGCCAGTCATGACATTCAATGGAAAGCATTGTTGTTAAGCACCTGTTTATTTGTCAATTTCACTTGCCTTAAAACTAAATAGCATTAAATAATCCAGGATCAATATGCTAATACAGTTAATTGCAGCTGGCTTTAGGAAAACATAAATCCAGAGTGTACACTTGCCAACAGCAGATGAAGCTTTAAACGATCATGATTAATATTGTTCCACACACTAGACTAGCTGCTACTATTTTTATGCCTTTCTAACTTCATATCATCCTCACAAGTACTATAAGTCTTGACATTAAGTGATAACTGTATTTTTCTGTTCTGCTTCTCTTAATTACATGGAAGTATGACATGTGCTTTATAAGTGATTGTAAGTTGCAATCCATTATCTTGAGTGATTTTAGTGCTCTTAAACTTTCTCTGATTGTGTTCAGTGCCCTCATATGCCTTGTCTGTTGATTGTTAAATAAACAACTCTGCACTCTGTAGCGTTGCATTGTCGTTGACTATTGATTAGTGAAGGATTCATTGTCCTCTATTGTGTGTAGTGCTCTATCTGAGTCACTACTTTAAATGTGATGAAAGTTATATTATACCATAAACAAAATATGAAAAACAGTTGTTAGGTTCCCAGGTGTTCCAGAATAGCAATACTGTATTTTTTGCCATCTATTATAAGGGCATGTGTTTTACGGGAATATTTTGAAAAGGTGTCACGAAGAATGAACTAAACAGTAATGACAAGGATGAAAGTTTTGGCTCCTAAATACACAAGCAAAATATTCCACTTATAACACTGGGGATGTATACAAATGGTGCAGACAAGGACTTTCTTACTCATGAATATTGATTTTCACCTTTTCTCAGTCAGATAGGCCACAAATATTTCTGTTGCATGTTCTAACACACAACCCTAATTAATTTAAATCATTTATGTGTTCTGTCTTAAAATAATTTTTACCTTACCTCTACTGAAACACTATGAGTACTCTGCTATATTTGACTCGCTCTTAACCAAATACAAACACCTGCGAGACAAGCAGCAACGGCGCAGCATAGCCGGCCAGGAGGAGGGGGGGAAGGGGAAGGCATGAAGACAGCCGGGGCCGCCTGAAGATTAACGAACGTACGACGTTGAAAGATATGGGGGGGGGGAAACGAGTTCATTGGCGGGGCTCGTAGGCACACAATTCAAGGTCTATTGGTCTTCTTCACAGTAACAAATAATATCAGCATCATATAGTATCACGAAGTTCATGGAAAACATAATGAGGGTGAGCTAGCCCAGCTCTACTTTAACTAATTATCTATTTATTTTTATTAGATGTTAGCTTAATGTAGTAGGTTTTAGAGGCTGAATATGATAGTGACATTTTGTCATGTACCGTAGTGTACTTTCTGCTTTCACAAGATTTAAATTAAGTTTCATTACCGAAGTATTTAAACTCATTTACTGCTGTACAAAATAACAGGCTATGTTTACGTGTATAAAACTGCTGCAAATACTGAATTCTTTTAATTTTTTATCATGTGCATGTAACTAATTCCTCTTGTGTATAGACACCTGAATAATTTCAAATCTGGAAATCAAATTATGTCCTTGCAATTTTTTATGAAGTATACAAATTCAGTTGCTAAAGGAAAAAGTAATTTTGTTTTTTTATACCTTGTTACAGCGGAATGTGGCATGCTGTTTGTAAAGAAGAATGCACTAGATGTTCATCTCTTGAAGCATAAAGCAGAGAAATCATTCCTGTGTGATATATGTGGGAAATCTTTTACACAAAAAATATCACGTGATATTCACCTTTTGAGGCACTCAGGTGAAGGAAAATAAATATTTCCCTCTCCATTTTTCTTTGTGCATGGATAAGATAGTACATGAGTTTTTCTTGCAGATGTGAGGCTTTTCGTGGTTAAGCATACATACAGTAGAAGCTCTATTGTACAATTTTTAAGGGACAGTTATTAAATGGTGTAAATAAGTGAAAAGTGTAAATCTAAGAAAACAACAAAAACTGTAGCACTCACCTGTTGCAGTAAAGAATAGTATAGTTATTGGTCATTCCAGTATAGAGGTAAAAGTTGAACTCCAGAAGTCATTACTATTACAATATGCTATAACTGGTACTTAATTTCAAACAACTGCTAAAAAACTTTGTTTGTTTTAGTTTCCAACTACTTGCTACTGTACATTGAATGCTAAAAGCTGTGATTCATACTACTTACACTGTTTTAATTGCTCTTCTGTCGTTAGTGCTTTTTGTACATATATATACAGTATTTAGGTTTGTTCTACAGTTTTTTTCTTCATCATTTTCCCCTTCTCCCACATCAGCTATTTCCCTAATTTGTAAGTTGTGAACAAAATGTCCTTAGTTTTACAGAAAAATAAGTGTAAATCAGGGGAAGCAATTATCACCTGCAGTGTAAATGGCAGGAATGTAATGCATTGTTAATATATGGAAAACAATGGGAACCAGATAAAATGAGGTATGTAAAATTGAGGCTGTAGTATATATTATTTTAACTGAGTAAGGTAGTGCAGCGGTAATACGTTGGACTATCCTGATTTCAGTACGCTATGAATTTTACCGTAAAGGAATTCAAATGCTATGAAAATCACCAGGTTGTACAGACAATTTACTACCTCAAATTACTCCTCCAGGCTCCCAACCTTTGTGTAAACTTTATGTTTTCCTCAAAACATAAGTAGACATGGTAAGAATAATAGAAATTACACATTACACATATCAACTAATATATACTTATAGCAATTAGCGATGAAAAGGAACATTTAGTAATTTTAAGATTATTGTATTCAATCCTTGAACACAGGTTACAATCCCTTTAAAATTCTTGAAAAAGTTACGTGCCACACGGCACTGAATTACTTCCAATCTTTACGTTTTTAAAATATCTCTCTCCATACAATTTCATAACCTGAAGTACACGTACCACTCACTCTTTTCTCATGTTCCCATTCCTCCAGTCAAACCATAGATTCGTGGTGCAATTACGTTTCTAGTCTACTTCTGCAATTTAATTACTGAGGGCTTTCTTCCTTACTCCAAACGAAACAAGGCTAAAAAAGCTTTAAGTGCACTACCCTTCCTAAGTCCTCTAATCAAACCCAGGAAAAATGTGAGCTTCACACTCTCGGCGACATCAATTCCTAAGTTGTCATCAGGCAACGAAATTAGCAGACTCACCAAAATCCAAAGACTGCCGCTCCCGCGATAACTACACATACCAAATGTAGTTTCGTGCACTCGGCAAAAAGGAAACCTTGTCAGCTACCATTGCTGCACCAACTATATACTCCCCTACTCTGCTCACTGGCCTACCAGTAGAGTACAACTGACGTCCGCACCAAATCGCGGTGTTGACCCTTTCAAGCCCGATCAGAAAGTGTGAGCCCTGACACCCAATACCTCTCCAGGTTCGAATCGCCGACCAGGGCGCCCCTACCGCCGGCCGCCGGAACAAGACACTCCCCTCCTCCCACATGTCTATCCCTCCATTGCCATTGGAGTGACAGGTCTGAAGTCGAATGGGGGAGCCCTAGCATCTGCGTCCGGGGATTTCACTAACACTCCATGGAAACAAAAAACAAGCCCTCACTTCCACAACTCCTATTCCCAGTAAAACCCTCAGGGAAAAAACAGAGAGCACCGCTCAACGTAAACACCACAGAGAGCCGTGAAAAAGGAGTAGCTTGGCTGGCCTCACTCACAGATTGACCGATACCTCCATCCAGGCCAGGGTCGGAATTGTGCTGGCAGAGTTTTAAATTCTACTGGAATAGTGGATATGGGTCACCATTATTAAAATAAATCTACTAAACAAGAAATTTTAAGGAATGATCTGCATAAACCCTCTGTGTGGTCTTAGGCAAAGAAAGGTCAAATAATTTTAACGTTTCCTCCCTTCTCTCTCCCTCTTTTTTTCCTCTTTCTCTCTCTCCCCCCCTCTCCCAGGGTCACGTGTAGCATTGAGGAGGTATGCCCCTCCAGTGGATTGTCCAGTGAAACTGGCCTGTAGCAGAGTGTAAGGCATAGGAGTTCGGAGGAGCTCCCCGTAATTGCTCACAATACTTTGTGGGGCTCGCGTTGTACTGTGGCCAAGTGCCTTCCTTCGTGTTGGTTGCTTGCAGAGCTTCCACCTGGTCGTAGCCTAATTACTACTTATCGATGAAGCTTCGGGCCCATTGCCGGGCCAAGTGGCAGAGAGCATGCAAGACATGGTTGATGGAAGCACTGACGATGAGGTGTTGCAAGTAGTCTCTTGCAGCTCAAGGGAACCCACTGCCTCCTCGTGGCACCGCTGTTTAGTCACTTTGGGTTACGGACTAAAGTGGGGAGCTCCCAAGCGGCCCATATGCTTGGTATAGGTCAGTTGCAGCAAAGTCAATGGGTAATCCTGGCAGAAGAGACTGGCAGGCAGGATGGTTGACTTCTTAAAACTCAGGCTGGGCATGGCCAAAGTATGTGTTTCACCATGAAGAAATTCAAATTTCACTGAAATTTCTGTTAACCTCCACATAGTATACAACCAGCTGTCACCTTCCTTTTCCCCCCTCCTTTGCCCAAATGTAGTTTTCCTTTTTCTAACTGGCGTAAGAATGTGATGTGACCTAAAATTTCAAGCAAACTTGAGCATAGTGTACACGCTCTGTAGACCCTTCAAGGTGATATAAATGTAAGTCAGTTAGTAGGTTTGAAAATATTTGTTATTTTCATATTACAGAACACGGAACAGTGTTAATTGAGGTGAAAATTTTCTATTGTGTTTACTGATAGCCTAAATGTAACCCACTGCTGCATTCCTATATGTATGCAGTTTTAACTTTGTGCAGTACAGATAACCTGTAGGGAACACCTCTTGTGAAGAATTTGACGTCTTGTATTAGGTATGGGTTGGGGGGAGGAAATGCACATCCACCTCTTCTGATGCCCTTGCATGTAGTACACGTGAAGTTTTTTCACAGTCGATTAGTTTGTCAGCAGTACTTGATTCAATAGGTTTTGTGCTAAACCCTCCATAACATTTACTATGTTTTTATCATTTTCACTGCCCTGACTATATCAGGTAGGTACTACCGTATATACAGTTGAGATTTTGTGGACATGCAGCTGGATGGAAAAATGGAAACAATGAAAAAGAGAGAGGGAATAAGATATTTAAAAAAATAGTTTTTTGTGTGAGCATAAAATGGACAGAGAGTGAAAGAAAGGATTGCTAACTTTTATATAATTATGATTTGTAACCAAATAAACAATGAAAAGGCAATAAATCAGCTGTAATGTCATTACTTATTTTGGCATAATGCATAAAGAATTTATAGAAGTTCATTAAAGTTCTTTTTTTTTTAAGGCAATTGGTGTTTTTGATGTTGCAGGTAAATATGACTACAAGTGTCGGATATGCAATAAAGAATTTCCGTACCAATCTCTCTTGAATGCTCACATGTACAAACACAAAACACCACGTTTCAGCTGTGTTGTGTGTGGCAAAAAGTATTTCAGAAATGACATTCTGAAAACCCACATGGCTACTCACAGTGCCACTAAGGCTCACCAGTGTTCACAATGCCAAAACTCTTTTTACACCAAGTCAAGTCTTGCCCAGCATGAAAAGGTAACATTTTCGATTAATTATGCTGATATCAGAACTGCATTGCTTAATTTGCTTGGTGTATCAATCTCTTCACTTGCTATTTTTAGATGTAAAAAAATATGTGACATGTGTTATTAGATAATTTTTAATATTTGTTTATAGTCAATGAGTATGCTAAAAATGTGTTATTCAATTGTTACATCAATTCAGAAACACTTGAAACAAATACCTCCGTCTCACTGTTGCTATATTATATGCAGGCCTTAACAAGATTTAAGTGCTGCTAAAGCTCTGTGGTACTTTTTAACATCTCCCCTCCTCCAACATAATCATCCTTGCCCCATGGCACTAGCATCTCACTCCCTTCCCTCCAGGAACAGTTGCTTTGATAAATGTGAAGAGTAGCTACTCATTGTATACTGACTAAACTATTGGTTTTAAAGGTATAGTTTATAGATGAACAATTATTATGCAGAGGTTAGAAGTAGTCCTACATAAAAAAAAATTGTTAGGTTAGATTACATTAGTAAAGCCTTACAATTTTTAAATTTGTATTTCAAAATATGACATTTTAAATTTTTATAGTTGCTGTAGTTATTTTGTAAATAATTTGTGCATTTTTATAGAAAATATTTTTTGACCACTTGAATACCCTTAATGGACAGATATAAATGCTCAAAACATTTTTATGCTCTTTTTACTGTTTGTTGTTAATATGTCTATTTTTTTTTATCCAAGGGAAGTTAATATTTCTGATGTTGGCAATGTTTTAATTTGTTCCAATATCTTCATGTTTCTTCCCTGTTACAAGGTAGTTAACATGGAAAACAAAAATATTGGCAGAGCATAATAGTAGTAGTAATGATAATTTTAATAAGAATAAATGCTTAACAAATGTAACAATATTGAACATTCTTCTATTTGGCATAAGTTATATCCAAGTTACAAAACTATTTTACTTTGGCACTGACAATCAAAGTTAAAAATAATTCACTTCACAACTTATAATGTTTCATAAATCAGATTATTTGTTGAGTGACGTAGAACTAAATCATGGCATAATTTATCTTCCACGATGAAATCAGCAATGGGCAACTTTTTTTTTTTAATTTATTAAATATAAATCCACATAAAAGTACAAAGAAAAATATAAATATAATAGAAAATTAATTTTTGTTAAATGTGTTTTGTTTAGTTATATGGCACACATAAGATATGAAAACAGCTACCATTGTGGCGCTGACTAAAAAAAGCTACCGCTGCAGCACTGACTGAAAAAAAGGTTCTACGTTATCAGCCATACCTGTTCTTAATACTCTGGTGGTCATCCAATCACTGAAATAAAATAGCTTCGAGCATGGTTAGCACTTGGATGGGTGACCACCAGGTAAACACTGGTACTGCATTCTGCTGGTGCATGTATGAAAGCAGGTTGGACCACCATAAAGGTCAACACAAGTACAAGGTGTAAGAGTAAATGTTCTCAATAGGTAACAGCTGTTGCGCCTTGGTTTTTACATGGCTTGCGGTCGTAAAATTAACTTAAAAACTCCATATTGAATAATCCACAATACGTTTTATATTACTTCAATTCTAAGAGTCTTCATTATTACTTTCCTATAGTTAGTATGTAACATAAAATTAATTCTATTAAGCTGTCAGAAAATTTAGCTATAATCATGGGATAGATAAAACAGCTGCTCAATTTTAAAATTATACATATTTATTTGTTTATACATGTTCCAACTTCTGTATTTTGGTTTAAGTATTCTTTAAATGCTGCAGCTCAGTGCTTTCGGAGCAACTTTCAACAAATTTTTTGTTAAGTATCTAGTGTATTATGAAGTATATAAAATATACATGTACAGTAAATGAATACAGATAACGACATTTAATAATTTAATCACTCAATTATTGTTTACTAAAGTTTTTGTGGCAACCATTTATAGGTCTCACGAACATTAATGACTCTGTGTTATTCTAAACCATTTCTTTGTTAGGTTTTACAGTATCCCAGATTATTAACATGGTTTGCGAGTAGAATAAGTATGTATGCTGTACATATTGGCCCAAAATACAATTTAATTCAATAAGTCGTATGTCCAACCAAAAATATTGCTTCGGATTGACGCATCGCCACTGCATCCTTAATAATATCCATACAAAAAAGCTCGCCTCCCTTTTAAGTTGACCTGTGTTGAATTTGTAGGTTAGGCCTAAAACGTAACCACGTGTTGCCGATTTCTGAATATGTATATAATATTACACTGTTTGCACTTGTTAGTAATCAAATACTATTTTATTATAATAATTTATGTGTGTAAAGAAAGACTCACGTACCTGAAGAACATTTCACATAATATTTATTTGTTTGCAGTCACGGCCATGATGCCAAAAATTACGTGCACGGACTTTGATTGAGTAAGATAAATTATGCACGAGATAATATTTGATGTAAATAATATTATTTAAAGTGTCTAAAATGTATGAGTGTTATTTAAAAAGGGTTTAAACGGCAACACGTAAAAATATTTTAATAGTGAGTATGTTGTGTTTATGAGGCGAGCGAAATTATGTTTTCTAGTATTGGTAACCCTGCAGAGCAGACAGCTCCAGCGGCCGAGCGGCCATTTTGAACCCACCCGCCTAACGGGACTTTCACCCCCTCGGACGGGTATATAAGGCGCCTCTCGCCCTCCAGAAATCAGTGTTTTCTAGGGCTCGGCTCCTTCCGAGTTCTCTAGGCACTCTCCCCTTACCTTACGGGTTGTGGCGGGAAACTGCCACCTAAACCCTCCTACCCTCTTACCCTCAACTACCACCTGTCCGGGGTTGTGGCTGGAGACTGCCACCTAAACCCTTGCTCCTTCCTTACGGGCTGTGGCGGGAGACTGCCACCTAAGTCCTCCTACCCAAACCTACTCTACCTCCCGAGTGTCTAGAAACGACGTAGCGAGTCGGTCACTCTAGCGTGCGGTAGCTTTGGGAACACACCCACTTGCGCAGCTCTATCAGCCGCCACGAGGCGCGCCAGCAGTATCCGCCGGAAAGCGGAAGTCAGTAATCGGAGGCTCCCGCGAAGTAGTCTATACACGTGGCAGAGTGCCAGTGATAAGTCAGAGTATCATATTTCAGTGGCAGAGTTGTGTTAATCAGTAGTATTTGCAGTAGTAAAGTGCGAAAAAGTATAAATCAGTTGTAAATTCTGTAAAGTGTATGCAAAGACTTGAAAACAGGAAGAGTTGTAAAGTGTTTCGTGAACTTGTGTACTTTGAACGATCCAACAGTATAACAAGTGAAACGCAATTTATTCTTTTATTTTTTTTAAAATTAAATGTCTGAATCGGAGGCCCGCTCATCTCAGGAGGAGATACTGAGTCCTCCACAACAAGCCGCAAAAGCACGACAACAGTTAGTTTGCCTAACAGTACGCATACCCTGCCGGTCTAATCCCGGAACTGCGGAAACTACCAGGCCCTGAGCCTACCCTGTCTGAGCTCAGCGCTCATTATAAACAGCTTCCGGCCCCTCAGGCCCGAACTCGCAAACACGTGCGGTTCAGCAAGATACTTAGAGAAATCCAGCGCAAACAGATCCAGCTACTGAGTCCTATCAAGACTCCCCCTAGGCCTGCTCTCCTGCACCAGCGGATCCAGGAGATCATCACAGAGGACCGCCGAATGCCCAAGCGAACCGCACCCTTATCGGACGATAAGAAAAGGTTGCTCAGAAAGTTATTTTAATAAGGTGAGTGGACATCGACCTTACCCATATAGAGAATTCTGAA
>PNEQ01133113.1:0-10765 GCA_003012365.1 Medauroidea extradentata | reverse complement strand
TTTTTGATTTATGTTTGATATAGAGGACATCCTTAACCTTCAAAATAGTATTTCTTGAGTAATATCACATTTAAATAATATTCTTCTCGTGGATCAGGTATAAAGACAGAATTTAACAAAAATTGTTGAAGATTACACAGTCCTTCCTGCACAAAAACTGATCCAGAAACTCTATTCAATTTTGAAAAAAATAACAATATGTAAACCTTCTAGATGGCTGTCAGGAATAACACCATAGATATGTAGACATAATGAAGTCAACACCATGTCAGTTGTTACAGTATAAATTCACTTTTGCCTCCATTGTGTGAGTTAAATAAAATTATTAATATTATGAACAGTTTATATTAACATTTAATTACTTTTGATCCCATAATGATCAAACTCTATAACTTTCAGGATGTACTATTTAAAGTCTGATAAATAAAATATAATTTTTTCCCATTTAAAAAAAAATCTACTTTTTTATATTTTTGTTATTAAAATTAATTTTTTTATTAAAAAACTTTTTTTAATGTACCAACATCATGTGACATGTCAAATTAAAGCCCATTTCAAGAGCTTTTAAACAAGCTATCAAACACATCTGTAACTCAATTAGGAGCTGAGCTAGTGGCATTTGTATAAGTATTTACTATTTACCATTTTTTTTTAAATTTGGTTTTTTAAAAGGCTATAAGTCTCAAAATAGTATTTTTAAAATTCTAAAAAATATATATTATTATATCTCATCATGGGTTCTAATTAATTGCCAAATTTCATTAATATCTTAGAGATGAAAAATCAAAATCATATTTATATTGGTTGATTTGACATGGAATGACCCAAGAAATTAAGTCACTGGGTGTGCATGGACACCTAGCCAATAAGTGTACACGTACACCTTACTCCCGCACGGCTATACAACCTGGAGTCCATTTTCTCACTGACTATTTTCATACTTACGTCAACATAACAAAACAAATTTTCCCAAATGCTTACAGTACAAATTTCATTACTGTAACGTATATTTATAAATACATACGTATTGCACAAATTTGAAAATAGGTTTATGGTACACAAACAATATTTACTACATTAAAAGTTTGTCACTATGCAAACCTGCAATATAATTATCATTGTTTCATGTATACACACACTATTCATTAGGCCTACATTAAAAGTTTTTAATTATGTAGCCTACTACACAAATATACCTTACAATTTCTTTTGTACATACTCTAATTATAAATATATCGTTGGAAGAAAAATACAGTATCTCTGTTAGGAAATTTTGCTCAGAATGGTACTAACAATAATTATTGCTATTTTTTTGAAAAGTAATTGAAGACTGTATTTTGCTTTTGTGCTTTGTTCTTTTGTTTCTCCATTTCCCACTACAGTTTGTACTGCTGAACAAATCTTGATCACTGCCACTAACACTGACGAGTACCTGTTAACAATGCATAGGGCTGCTTCTCCTTCTCTGTATATGGGCGGTGCTGATTATTATTCTTTCTCCGCCTCCTCCTCATTCTTTTCATCTTCCTGGTCACCCTCACTTTGAGCTTCTTCACTGATGCCCTTGTTTTCACAATGATCAGTCACGTCATCAGCAGACTGCACTTCAGATGTTACACTATCGCCATCAACACTGTTAATTCTTCAAAAGAAACACTCATGTCAAGGTCATCCTTCTCAGCAGAAACTGTCTCATACACCTCTATAACGACATCAGTTTTCTTAACAGAAAAACCTGTTTTCTCATAGCAGTTCTCTATGGTGAACTTTAACTTCTGACCATGCTCGTGCAGTGAAGTATTGAGCAGTAAGCTCATTGATATTTATGCTTGATGTGCTACTAGAAACACTGTCAGCCAAAATTGAGTGCTTTCTGCACCAGCCTCTTTCTGTACTTCACTCTGAAGCTGTGTATGATGCCTGTATTGAGTGCCTGAAACCACTCTTAAAGTTAAGGGTGGCAGAGAGGAATTCAACTCTGACATTTCTTAACACTATGCTTTCAAAATGAGACAGACCTCATGTATGAACAAAATACAGAAAGTTTCCTGTTGGGCAGCCCATCCTTGCATCCAGGGCATGCAGCTGAGTATAAAACTGTTTGATCCAAGTTTTCTTTTTTGAAAAATACTTGGTAAAGTCTAACCTCCTGAAAAACATATTGATTTCAAGGACCGCCCTATCACAACAGAAGTCTACTTCTCGCCACCGTCTGTGTTTGTGAATAACAGTATTGTGCTTAGTTTCCCAAAAGCACTTTTCACAACAAATGCTGAAAGTTTTGCTAGTCAACAGATTTTAGAAACGACCAGTTTCATCACAGTTGAAGATATCCTGAGGAGCATAACCTTGCACAAGAGCTTTTCTAGCCAGTGCTCAAGTTTTAATGGATCAATTCTTTGACTTTCCCCAAAACTGTATAATAAATCACATAGTGACTGTTTTTGGAGCAGTAATTCTACCTGTTGGAAGCAGAAAAATTCAGTCCCGAGGCACGCTGTGCTTTCTTTTGCAACATTTTACCAACTATGGGTGCACACTCAAAAGCCACTCTTTTAGAAGATTGTCGATACAGAAAAACTCTGTTAAGAAGGTTCTGAAGGGACTGAAAACTTTGAACTTATTAACAGGGAAAATCTTCTTAAAAGGGTAAACTTACTATTGTAGTAATGGAAGTGGTAAATATAATTCAAACTTATTGTAGGAGAAAACATTTTCAGACCTTCAATACATGAGGAGCTGACAGCACATCAATAAAAAAAAACCTTTCAAACATATAAAAACTTTGTGTCAAGCACATCAAGAGCTGTGCATGAACATTCATTTAAGTTTAACTGATAAATATAATATAAATGGACAGTTAAAAATTAAATTTAAACATATTTAATACTCAACTCAATTGAATAACGCATATCGAAACATCACAAAGTTTTTGAAAACAAAGGCCTATTACAGTTTACAAGTTCTTGAAAGTATTGAATTTAATTTATGGAAAATAATGGAAGTGTCAGCTATATTAAAGTAAGAAAACTGAAATAAGTGCCTACATATTACGTACAAATCATTCATAAAATAATATACTACTGCACTAAAAGTACACAATGGGCCCAATACTTACGCTGTTTATGTGGACATTGTTTTTCTTTAAACTAACCTTTACTTTGTTTTGAATAAGTCTTGAGTTGTCATCTGCTTCTTAGCAGCTGATGATATTAAGTGAAGCACCATGGCCTCCACTCGCAACAAGTTTTCATGTTCTTCCGAGAAAGCTGGAATCTTCACTGCTGTTTCATCTTCTGCTTCGTTGCTGCTGTCCCCATATGCTGATATTACTTCACAGTGTATCAATGTTTACAATGCCACAAGTGGCCACTTGATCATCACAATTTGCATAGGTGTTAAAGCCAACATCCTTTACATTCAGTTTCTCAAAGTAGCGCTGGTACTCAGCATCATTCACCTCTTCAACAACTGTTGTAGATGCCATTTCATGGACTCCACATTTGGCGAATCACCTATAGTAGATCCTTTGACATTTTTCCCCCATGGTGTGCTTCCCCTTAGATTGCTTGTGTCTTGTCCAGCAAGCAGTAATAATATAGCCCCGTTTCATCAGCATTACAGACCTCTGTAGGCTCGTAACCCTACAGAATTTTTGGAAGGTTACGAAACCAGTAGTCTGTGGTTTCACTTACGTAGCACTCTCCCCACATAACTTCTTGTAAGTTAAGCCATGGTGCTCTTTAAATCATGTGAGCCACCCACTAGAAGCAGTGAAGTTTTCTACTCCAAGCTAGACTGCAATTTGCTGCCTTTTACCTTCAAAATTGGTCCTGCGTCAGGTATATCCGAAGCTCTGGCCTGCTGGTACCACGAAAAGAGGACTTCTTCTGATCCCCCCTTTTTTTCTCCTCCTCTCTAATTTCTTCTATAATCTGCACAACCTTTCATCTAAAGTTCTCACGTGTTTAGTAGGCCGAGCCATCTTCACTTTAAACAGATGCAATGCACAGTTTATGTGGTTAAAAAATTACAAAATCATTTAAATTAAACTTTCACTGCCAACTAACATAAAAATACATGTGCAACCACATGCAGCAACTAGCAATGAACGGAAATCTGAAATAGGAAGTAGCAAACCCGAACAGACAATTTAATTATTTTAAAAGTTAATTTAACTTTAAATTTTATTTGAGCAAGGAAAATAAAAATGACGTAGTTTCCACAGTAACGAAAACATATCAACAAATTTTCAATGAGCTTCTTTGTTAGATTAAGATGAAAAAATTTATGTTTACCATAGATAAATTTATATTATTTACGAGGAAACGAGGTGTGGGTATTGTGGCAGCCATGCACAACAATTTTGCACCACTACAGGTGCTTACGGAAACTATGTACTTTGAATCCACTCGATAGCAAGTAAATCTGTCCAAAAAGTCATGCGATAAAGATCTACTGGCCCTCAAGATCTTAAAATGTTCAACTCGATCCCGGTGCCGGATCCCATATATCTACCCTGCTCGGGAGTAGGGTGGATTGCAGCCAGCAGACGATACAAAGGAAAGCGCGTGTAAAAAGTTAACAGACTCCCGCTTGTGTACATAATAGAAAAAATATGTTGTAAGGCGGTTTGAAGGCATTTTCACGGAAAATACAATGTAGGATCGAAGTATTTTTGTTGAATAGGAAGTGAGGAGCAGTTTATCAAGTAATAATGTCGCCAGAGTACGTAATTCAGATATGGAATTAATTATTATAACTAGTATGTAATTTGAATGCTACATACGTGTATTATACCAGCACGAAAGGGTATTCTTCACTGTTTTAACTTGGTCTAATAACATAGGTCTGCCAGATCCAGGGTGTAGACCAGTCACAGAAGTTACAAAAAAAGTCGTAGAATTTAAACGAGGTCACAGAAGTCACGAAAAAGTAGCTGCATTTAACAAAGAGTCTCTGGTTTTGTAAGTAGGCAGTTAAGTGCCGTGTAGGAACAAGCGGTTTATTTACACATGTTTGAATTGTGCTCATTTATTTGTAGCTTCGATAAATTAGCATATGCTTGGCTAGGAATTCTTTGCAAGTTCAACCTTTGTGCTGGACTGTGTTCGGTACTTGTGTCCTTTTAATGATGGCACACCCTGATATTGTGATTGTGCTGCAAGAGCAGAGTTAATGCAAAAACGGCACCTCCAACGAGTCCAAACTTTGTCACTTATACCGTTCTTACCCATTGCCCAGTTGTTTTTGCTTTTCAGATGCTCACCCTGCAGGTGTGTAGTGCTGATGATGCTTTTTTTTTTTTGCCTTCACTTTCCTTGTCAGTGACAGTCACACACACACACTCCACCACGTCACAGTGCTAAGCAGACAAAGGTAAATGTTCTTTGATCGCCTGCGTCACATATAAATTCCATGAAGCCGATGATCTGACCACAGCATCAGCCCCAGAACTATACTATACATCTCAGAACTGTATAGAATGACAAACCCTTGTCACAAAAATATGAAAACACAACCAAGGGCCTTCTTGTGGAATCATGGTCGGACTTCAGCTGTGTTTAATGGAAAAATAAGGCTAGTAATAGTTACAATAAAACTTTACATCAATAATCAGATCTCGTCCAATTAAAAGTACACCTCTGAACGGTAGTTGTGACAAATCCTTGTCTAAAAAAACCTGCTTATAACAACACTGGCATTTTACATTTAGTTACTTAAGCTGTGAACTACAGACAAGTATAGAAAACAAGTTTATGTTTGGAAGTGTGTCATGTGTGTTCATTACAGTAATTTTAGTGACGATGATCCTGAAGGTGACGATCATAAATCTACAGAAGACAACTGGGAATGTCAACACAAAATGTATGCATATGGTGGCACATTCATTGTGGCACCATTGCAGTAACCTACTTACAGTATGGGTGGTTTGTTGTACGTGTACTGCAGTTACTTATGTATGTAATATCCGTTTACTGCTGTAAAAATATTTATTCCTGCTTATTACACTATCCTGCATATAACATATTTTACAGGTCCCTTGAATAATGTTTTAGCAGGGTTTTAATGTATGTACGTGTGTGTGTGTGTGTGTGTGAGAGAGAGAGAGAGAGAGAGAGAGAGAGAGAGAGAGAGAGAATTAAGTTTTATTTTAATTTTGTGGAATCAAACGGGTCAGTAAAACTGGATATTACTAATTAAAATAAAAGTAGAATTGTAAATACAATCTCATATGGTATTTTATTCTGAAAATATTTGCCTATCATAATAAATAAAATTTTAATTTTTAAAACTTGTTTGTTATCAAACCAGTAGCAGTTAAACACAAACGTATCATACACTCTTCAGACAAACATTTTTAGGAGTTAAAACAAGTTTTTTTTTCTTTCTTTCTTTCTTTCTTTTAATGACTGATCTGACTACAGAATTTTTGGGTCCCATGGACTGTAACGTTCCATTCATGTATTTTATAGGCTACTTGAAATTAGTATACTGTACTTAAAGTTGTATGTGGATTGTGTTTCAGGTGCAAGAAAAACGGAGTTCCAATTGAGAAGATTTATAACAAAACTCAACGTGATAAGTTTCGTTGGGCCATCGACATGGCAGGTCCAGACTATGTGTTTTAACGATAGTTATGCTAGCCCTGACCACCATCACAGTTTTGATGCTGCAGTGTATTTATTAACACTGGGTACATGTCGGTACCCAGGCTGAAGTTTTGGATGATCTATATTATCATTCTATTTAAAAGTCATTATTTTCACTTACGAAGATCACAGGACTTCTTGTGCGTATGAAACCACGTGTGAATGAAAGAATGAAATACCAAGTTGAATGTGACAAGAAGTGTACATATTGGTGTACTTGTGCGTGTGTTTTCATAGACTTTTATTTCAAAGTTTTGACAGAAAACTTTTAATAAAAGATTTTTAATTCAGTACGAATTATCGTGGTGATTTGAAACAGTCAACCTGATTTGTAAATGTGCGCAGAGTGATTTATCACATTTGTGAGTAGGTTGCTTATGCAATTAATTTTTAGTGGTGAATTCTTTTCTTTCCAGAAAAGTACGTATTTGCGGAAAATATTGTTATGTAAATAAGGCAAATTGTGACGGTAAATTTGCTTTTAATGTTAAAAATTCATATGAATTTATTTTATAAATTATTCTCTTCAGCTAGTTTGCCTACTATTGTCTCCAGTTTTTGACAGTCTGTTTTAAACTGGAGAAGTGGTGAGCTTTATAATCGGTGTTCACGTTTCTGGTTGTTGTATAGTCCCACATTGTGTTAGCATTTTAGAACTGATGTAGTTGTGATTTATCTATATAATAGCTATTGATTTATAATTGATTGTGGCAACATAGTTATTTTATTATGTTATTATTATTGTTGTTGTGTTCTTATAGCATTCTTCTCCTACCTCCCATCTTTATTTTCCACATTTTGTACATACATAGTACAATTAAATATATGCATACTTACATACAATTTTACATTCTTGTAAAGTCTTTGCATGCCAAATCTTGCATTTATCCTGCTTTTGACAGTTTTTTTTATTTACTAGTGTTTAAATGGCCTATTAAGATTTGAGTTTGTCTTCTGGAGATGACTGTGATCCATTTTTCTTTAAAGCAGTTAAAAATATTGCCAAGTTTTCAGGGTCCTGGTGCAATTGTAAGCATATGTCTTGAGAATGTGTCTGTAAATTGTGAATTTAGTTTTTCCTATTGTAATTTTGTTATTCATGTTGAAGTAATATAAATTGGGTTCTTTTTTAAATCTAACACATTAGAATCATTCAGTTATCTTTAAGGTATGTGTTTTACCTTTTAATAGTGAATTTTGTCCACTTGCTGAGATCAGTATTTTTTATTTATTTTTTCACTTATAGGTTTAACAAAAATGACTCTTTGTACAATTATTTTTGTCATCGGTAATTATTTTTGTGTTCGTTTGAACTAAGCGTATTGTTCAGTATTTCAACTTTTATGATATGCCTAGAAAATGTAAACAAATTTTTGGTATTGAGAAAGTTTTATTTAAATGCAAGATAGTTTTAGCAAAACTTTAAATTAGTTTTGTGTTTTATTTTACCCAGTTTTAAAATTTTGAGCTGTATGGTCTTACTGTCATTAAGATTGATATAACACAAAAGGAACTTAACATTTTTCTACAAAAATTTATAAAATACGTTTTATGCACTATATCCAAGGGGATTCACTGTGTCTAAGGACCCCTAAAATTGGTGACTCGCGAAATACCGCAAAATATGTTTTCTGCGAATTTCAGCATAATTGTGTTTAAAGCGATGTTTCACACAAATTCGTATGTTTTGGCAGATGTTTTGTCACAAATCATTTGAGGCACAATCATAAAAATGTTTACATTTTACCTTTCAGATATTTCTGGTTTTGTTTAATAATTGTTTTTCTGTAATGGTGTTAGTACATGTATGCCATTTTAATAGATTTTAACCTTTATCAGCAATATTTAAAGGGTTAAAATAACAGACACAAAAAGACATTATGGTTATTTCACGCAAGTAAAAGAACCTAATACGTACATTTCATGAGTTTAGCCATGATCGTGGCCATACATAGACTTGGCAGATATATTGACTCAACGTGTTTAGCACTCAATGCGTATGAACTCTCACGCGTCCATAGTCACACAGTACCGTGACCTCAATATATTGACATAATGGCGGCAACAAAAGTACGAAGTCTTCCTTTATAGTTACAATACATATCTCTGTGACTTAAGTGTTAATCCATGTTTGTTTACATATTAATGTTGGTTTCGGGGATGGTGCATTTATAATTTTGATTTTTGAAACACAAATAAAGGAAAAACTTCACTGGGCAGATCCTTGTGTAAACAGTGATTTCGCAAAGTTGCTCTGTGTCACAAAGAGTAGGAAAACAATTTTAAATGGCTAAATTTGGTAAAACATAATTTTAAGTTATTCCATCACTGTATAAATACCAACATTTGGTCTGTTTGGGTAGGTAAGCTAGACAAATTAACTGAATTGGACAATTTTTTTTGTATTTTAATTTTTACGTGTACGGAATGAGGCTGGATAAATTGGAGGAAATTTTTAAAACTCAAAAAACAAAAGAAAAATTGGGATGAATATTTTTAATAAAAAGGAGGATGTGATATAGTCCATTCTCCATTCTTTCTTAGTTGAGTTCTAAAGTAAACAAATAATGTACGTAATATCATTGCACTTCGCTAGATTCTAATTGGCTCAATTTGTGCAGCGCGCCTAAGTACTATATCCAACTGACAAAACTTGACGCGAATCACACTGCGCTAGATGTGCGGGGTTGCAAGTAAGATTGCTGAATGGGAGCAGTGTGTGATTCTAGAAGACCTTTGAGGTAAAGAGCATGATATATTGGTGTGGTTCTTCTAGAGTAGTTGGTGATAGAGTTATCCTCGGTTCAGCGAGAGTTTTCCTCGACTCAGCGAGTGAGCCAACTAGGACAAACTCTACTTGCTAGCGCAGGGTGTCATCTTTACATAATATAGGGCAAGGCATATATCACTCGCCTTGTATTTGATATCAAGGTTGGTACACAGGTTGATCTCATGAAAGGAGAAAGCAAGGTAATTCAGTTTCATGGGGTGTTAAAAGAAGTTACAGTACTTGTCACGACATGTGATGAAACAACATTAGCTTTGGTACATGGTCCATAATCAGAGTTTGAGTCAATCACAATTTTTTGACATAACATTTTAACACTGGGGTCTCAATATGAGATACAACAGGATACGAAAATAACATTGATACAACAACTTGGAAATACAATACTAAGCCCACAGGACATTATGATGCATACAATTCTACATGGCACTCAGGGCCGTTCAGATACTGGGCAAAGATTAAGGCCTTACTCGTGGCCGATATTGGGTGGTGGTCATCTCTTTGATCCCGAGAGGTTTGCAACAACATTCAATAGCCGCTTACTTTAGGCGCTGCGTTTTCGACGATACTGGATTAACGAGCCAGACTGGGTTACTGCTAATTATGTGGTGATCTCTCTGATCCCAAGGAAAGTTTACTACATTCTGTATCTTCCAACTACAGTAGAACCCTCTTATAGTGTTCCCACTTATAATGTTTTCCTGGTTGTAATGCTACCTTCATTTGGTCCCTAAAACTGATGTGTAATAGGAAATTACCCTGTTATAATGTTTTCCCATTTGTAATGTAAACATTTTTTTTTTGTCCCTTGAGAAACATATCAGGGTTCTACTGTTCTTTACGAGGCAGCGAAGTGCGTACCAACTCTTTATAACTAACAATACTTAGGGCGTATTCCCTTTTACTTCGCGGCACGGATTTGACACTGTCCCTTCCTTCCCAGGCTCTCAGTAGGTTTGGTAGGTAAGGGTACAGTGTAGGAGGGTGAGGGTCTCCATTCTCAAGTAGTCGCCTCGGATAGGTAAGTAAGGGGTGAGGGTCTCCATTCTTAAGAAGTCGCCTCGGACAGGTAGGTAAGGGGTGAAGGGCTCCATTCTCAAGAAGTCGCCTCGGACAGGTAGGTAAGGGGTGAAGGGCTCCATTCTCAAGAAGTCGCCTCGGATAGGTAGGTGAGGGGTGAGGGTCTCCATTCTCAAGAAATCGCCTCGGATAGGTAGGTGAGGGGTGAGGGTCTCCATTCTCAAGAAGTCGCCTCGGATAGGTAAGTAAGGGGTGAGGGTCTCCATTCTTAAGAAGTCGCCTCGGACAGGTAGGTAAGGGGTGA
>PNEQ01133108.1:0-16771 GCA_003012365.1 Medauroidea extradentata | reverse complement strand
GCATCTGCTGGTGCTTCATCTACTGCTTCGTACTCGAACAACTTTTTCTTCCTTCGACATCGAACTGCTGTAAATGTGGGTTCAATCCCAAGTTGGCATGCTATTTCCTTTGCTGTTTCTTGAGCAGATAAATAACCGGAATGTCTGTACTCTTTCACAAAATCGGAGCACTTCTCTAGCAGTTCTGATGTAGTTGACAAAACCATACATTTAGACTGCATAGCCTTACTTACAACATTTACTTGGAACAATATGTCGTACCAAATCACCAATGTAAGTATGAATTCAAATTGTTCCATCTGTTGAGCTAGAGATCTAGCTTCCGATGCTGCGACTGGGTCATTCGTTTCCTCATAGAGTTCAATTAGAGCATCATGCACATTGGAGTACTGGTAACGAATAGCTGCACATATAGGCTTCTTTTAGTTAGCATGGCTACATATGAACTATTGCTACTTTCAATACTTTTTAATAATTCTTTCAGTTTAGTAATTTCGTATTTACATTTTATACTTTTATGTATACAAAATATTTTTGTCCTTCCATAAAGTACAACATACTACACAACAGCGAAAACTTTTATCTTATAATATATTTTTTTCTTTTTCAAAATTTTGGCGCCCCCTAATCATGGCGCCCGGTTCGGCCGCACCGCTCGAACCGCCCTTGAGCCGGCCCTGGTTTTAGTTATGAAGTGTAAGAGGAATATTGACTTCTGTTCCTATGTACTCTAAGGAAAAAGAAGTTATAACATTTAACTATTACGTTTTCAGCTGTTGTGGTTTACTATTGCAGGTCTAAGAAATAAAGACATGTGTAAAATTATTGAAATGAGGATGAAAGTTTGAAAATCTAATTTTTATATTTATATTATCTAATTCGGTGTATTACTAATATTACATGCCGAAAGTTGGTTATTGAGAAATATAATATTTAGAATGAAAATTAATATAGCAAATTCATTATATGTAAATCGAGGGACAAGTTGTGGTCGGCTCACCGATCTCGAACACTCGCATCTGAAATATTCTGTCTTCTAACAGTCGGCAAATCTCCGAACATTTCCGAGGTTTGGCTGGGGGGGGGGGGGGGGGGAATAAAAATTAAATTTTGAGTTTCCTTTTTTTTTTCGTCCGTTGATACCCCTCTTTTATCACGAAAAACTAAAACATTTCTTCCTTACTATATTTAGGC
This sequence comes from Medauroidea extradentata, assembly GCA_003012365.1. Classification (NCBI taxonomy): domain Eukaryota; kingdom Metazoa; phylum Arthropoda; class Insecta; order Phasmatodea; family Phasmatidae; genus Medauroidea; species Medauroidea extradentata. The sequence continues at coordinate 15,577 of PNEQ01133108.1, read as the reverse complement.
CTGCATTTTTCAGTCAATAGTGCACAGTACATTGTTAGATTACTTTTTTTAATAATGAGACGTACTGTAATAGATAGCATTATGGCATGACATTTCACAAATACGGCGCAAAACTTTGTAAAAAATTTGACCGAATGGTTTCCGGTTACTGACGAGTTTAGTTTTAACGTTTTTTGGACTCTTGGTTTTGAGTATTTTCCAATATTTCGTGAATATTCCTTGCAACTCGCTTGACGTCACAAAGAAGGGGTGGTACCATTGCCATCTTTAGTAGATGGCCCCGGCCTTATATCTGGCAACCCTGCCAGAAAGGGTCATTTTAACACTTTTTTGGTCTCGTCAACGACGGTGGCTCCTCCTGATTCGTCGGTGTGTAGGGCAAAATAACGAATCAGGTACAGCCATTGCCTTTGAAGAGCTAAAAGAAGTGTTAAAATGACCCTTGTGTGCAGGGTAGCCAGATCTAAGGCCGCGGCCTTCTACTAAAGATGGCTGTGGTGGTACTTATAGTACCATACAACGTTTTTAACTTTAATGTACCACGTACTTTTAACAGATTATGTACCGTATTAAATTCCATTGACAGATCACCTATTAATAACACGAGAAGTAAATAATTGTGGTGGTGTTACAAAGCGATTTTCAACAGCGTAGAGCTGACACAGATTGATTTGATTTAAATTGTGCTATTTTCGCGACAGTATTTGGTTACGCCTAGTTCTAAAATGTTTGTTTTGTGTTAAGTAGAGGCCGCAGCAACCGACAAGTCAGACCATCCGCCACCCACCAAGGCGGTCCGTGTTCGATCCCCAGCGGGGCTGGTCCCTAATTTCTCGCATGTGGGAAACGTGGCGGTAGTTGCTGTCGGCAGCGGAATTTTTCTGGATACTCCAGTCTTCCCCCGATTTACTCATTCCATTACTTTTCCACTGTAGGGCTTCATTTCAGCGCTCAGACAATATCCTGCTCTCGGTATCCTTCCCATACGATAATTCTCTTTTATGTGTAAAGTAAACCTAAATATTATCCCGAACAAACTAACTTAAGTAATACAATTTTATTAATATCGAGTTTCTTACAACAGGATTAAAGAAAAACATCTATAACACACAGCACGATATCATTAATGTTGTGTCAGTAAGTAGAGGTATAGGGCCTAATGTATCGTCAACAGCGAGATGATTCCAAGATAAAACTATTGTCATTAACATACAGAAAACGGAGATGGGATTGGTCATGAACTGTTTTTAGGAGACACCCTAGCATCTATTTGGAAAACCACGGAAAATATAAATCAGGATATTTGTACAAAGACTCAAAACCTGTGATTTCTGATTTAGAAGTTGTGTTAGTGTTTATTGGTTTAATTATAGCGACTTTAACGTGTAACTATCGCTGCACAACGCCAGATATATCGTGTGCTTCTTTTAAGCAAGTATAGTTGCTACGAGATTACGTTAACTGGCAGAGGTATCAAAACTTTAAACATGACATGACTATGATATTCTAACTTCCCTAACTTTCCCAACTACTTACTGCATGCAAAGTGCCAAGTTTAAGAAATAGATTTTAGTGATATCTGAAGTGCTGTTTTTTCCTTATTAGTAAACTATATAACCTCTATTCTTAACGAAGTTTACTTTCCTATGTGACATTCTATGTGCAAATTTCGTAATTTTAAAAGCTCCCCGACCGGAGACATAATACCACAGAATTAAGAAAACTTGAAGCATGGTAATACTATTTTTTAAGGAATAGTATGTAAGTATAGGCTAAAACTTTGTGGTAGTTTTCTCTGAGTAGATTAGTTAAATTAACAATTGTCATTTCTGATACTTTCTCCCTTCATAAAATACGTATGTTAAAAAAAAATTTAATCAAAATCATACCTGCAAACAAAGCTGAATCTCTGGCACAAATTGGAATATTATGGAAAACACGCATAACTAAAAAGAAACGTATTTTATAACTAAAAAAACCGTTTTTGAATCAATGATCTAGCTTAAATAGTTTTCGTGATGTAACTAATTACGTAAATGTCAAATTTAACATAAAATGGCATGCACATATGTTGCGAAAATGGCTGAAGGAAAACACTATGGCAGCAAATTATTCCAAAAATTAGTTTTGATGTACAAACACAAGTATAAATGTGAGTGAGGAATTCAGAATTTTGAAAAATTGTCATGCAGCCTAATAATATATTTTTATTGGGCGATTTCATATGTAATTTGCCATCGGCCATATTCCTTCATGAAGATCCACGTTCAGTAACATTTATCACATATTTTTCGCCCCCAGTTAGTACGATCTCCAGGTTGTCTTCGGACGTTACCCCAAACTTCATGAGGCATGCTGTAGGTCCCGAATTTGCTGCTGTAGTCGCACCCAGTTAGTACGTGTGACGCATGTTGTATGGAACACGTATTACTACTACGGCGGTCAACGATTGTCTGCAATGGAGTAAATCTCGCAGTGTTGCAAACACCAAAACGCATCCAACCGTGGAGGACTTCTCAAAGTAGTAGAGTGCCAACACCTAAATGTCGGCGTCAGATGACAAAGTGACGCATTGTTGGTTATCTGCTGCATTGGCATGGAATATTCGTGGCACAATTCGTTAATGAGTGTCTTCCAAGTGTGAAAACAACAGCTCTTCATGCATACCGATTTTTTTAAATCTCAGTTTACCTTCCTGTGCCTCTTCGAAACCTCTCATTACTTTTGGGACACATTTCTACATACGAGTCAAACACAAAGTCTATGCGATTTCTATTACTTTCAGTTAAGTTGTAAATATACTCAAAAATTCTTAAGCGTACTGTCCAAAGCAATTCTTGCTTTTTGTATTTAATATTATAGTATATTCTAAGATAACAATGAAAACACTTGATATTGAAATCGACTTCATGGGAAACTTCGGGGTCGCTTCCTGTACTACTTTTTCCAGTTCATCAACACTGTACTTTTATTCGCTTTCGTCATAAACCCATCGTCATCAAAGATTTGTTCTGATTTTACTCCACTATCGTAAGCAATTATGTGTTCATTGCTTAGCCGCTCTTTCTTAAGCAAATCCACTGGCATGCTGTACTGCTAATTGTTTTTTTTCCTTAGTCGAGGCTGATTTAAGCTTTGATGTAGCATGTGGCATTATAAAAGTTTTCAGTTTGATTGTGTGCACACCACAAGGAATGCTGTTCTTTATATTCATCTTACTTCTCTATGCTTCTTATATTCCTCAAACTCAATTGTGTTTAATTCAAGTATTTGGTTGCATGATTCCCTTGATACAAGCTATTTACTTATATTGTACAGTGGATTGGCTTAACATGATTTTCATTTACGGTAATAAACGTTATCGTGTTCCCAAAGGGCTGCTCTCATTTCTCTGTTTCTGGCCATGTGAATTCACGATGAATCTTCCATAGCTCATAATTGTCGCCACAGGTAACACGAGTTATATCCCCTGGATAAGTTACATACGGTAATTACTTCATGGTAATTAAGTTCCGATTGTGCTACATCAGTATTCCGCTGGTGACTACAATCACTACAGAAGTACTCTTCAGTGACCTGTTGATTGTTTGTTCAAGGCAAAGGTCAGCTCCCACAGCAGTAAACAGAGCATTAAATCTCTTAATTGTGGAATACACATTCGTGAATTTACTATGAACTTCTGGCTCTGTTATGGTAAACTCTTCATGTCACCCAAGTAAAGAGATCTCCAACTAGTGTAGTTTGTGCGGTTGCCAGCACAATAGATTCCTAATTTACCAAACAAAAGTTGCAAATATTTTACACTAACAAATATCTAAAGGATATGCATTAAATTTCTTTTGTCTCAAACATCAAGTGCATCATACGGAATTACCCTAAATTGGGTACACGCAATTTACAAGAGTTGAGCCGAGATGTTTGTGCGATTCGCAAAATCATTGTTCTCGTGGCATAACAGTTTATGTTGAATATAATGTAATAAAAAAATAAAAAACTAAAGGAAGAAATTATAGATATGAGTGTATTACCTTGAATAAGTTGTGGGCGAAAAACGACTTCACAATAAAGAGCTACTAATTGCATTGCTCGAAAAAGTTAATTAACGAAATATGGCGATTGACTGCTGCAGTTTGAATTTTTATTTTCAGGTATTACATGAGAAGATTTTGGGTGGACATCTGCACCTAAATCTAAAATATCAATTTGTACGTGGTTTAGCAGCAGAATGGCTATTTGCTAGTTTTATGATTTTGAATTGTTCAATTCGGACAACTCCATTTCTATGTGTGTGTCTGTCTGTTACATACGAAATACAAATCTTTAACTGACACAATCACTTGATGCTTGTGTTCACAAAATCTGCCGATTCGGATGCACCCAATGTTTTACCTGAATTAATGCTGGCAGCTGCGTTATAGTTTATACCACAAACCATTCATTGACGTAACACGAAGTGACAACACTTGGAAACGAATATCTGTACATGGTTTATAATGTTTTGTAAATGTATTCAGTTATAGGCAGCACTTACTCAATAAGAAAATTATAAAATATTTAGGCCAAAAGATAATTAATCATGTCGAAGTTAAATTTAACTTAACAGTTTAAAACAAAAAAAAAAAACTTTCCAGGTTGGTCGTGTTTATTTAATTGGCTATTGCAGCCACCTTGCATTTATTGTATTGCTTATCAACATGTGTGTCAAATCGAGTTCTTGAAATGTATGCAATTCAGATATTGTTTTAAAACTTTGGACAATGGACCGGTACAGCTGACTAGAATTTTAACGTAGCCGTTAGATTTTTTCGCCCACTTCGAATCTTTGAGATTTAGTTAGATGCTTTCTTTTAATTTTGTGTGATTGTATTGCAATACAATTATCTTCGAAACGTTCACAAATCTCGAATCGAACATATTCACGTGCGCAAGGATGGGCTTTCAGTGTTATTGAAAAGATGATATTAGGACGTGCTAAATATATTTGTTTGAGTAACCTAACGTTAAAATAGCAGACATTCGTACTTGAACAGGTTTCGATGAGAGGGGTCCAAACTCATAACCTCATACATTTAATGAAATTTCGGTTATGGTTCCTTTGCATAGTTACGAATGGCAGCTGCTTAATGAGAGAAAATTAATAACAATTCGTAGGTCTAGTTACTTTTAAGCTAAATCTCCATAGTGTGATTTATGGTAGTTTATTAGCATTGTAGGTGGCGACAAAGAGATTTGCGGCTCTTTAACACTGAGGTCTTGAGAGTCGGTGAGGGTGATGGGGTGAAAGGACAACAAAACATCCATGTCCGAACCGGTATTTGAAGTTAGGACCCAACGCAACGCTGACACGCGTCTAACTGACTACAGTATCAGGCTGTTCGCTAGTGTTATAAGTGCGTGCGTATATCGTGTGTCCATTCATGTGTTGCTGGCATTTATTGCTGCGAGAGAACAGTTATAGATCTTACACTGTAAATGGAAAAGATTATTATGTGCTTATGTGGTCGATTTTGAATAACTATTTTTAATTTTTGCCACTTTTTGGACGTAAAATTTTTAATTTTGTATGTATTTTTTCATAACGAAATGCGAATTTTATTGGTCAAAACTTATCCAAGACACATCGTACAACATTATAAACATAATCTTTAATTGCATTGTAACCAACGAGTGAAATATCAATACGTACAAGATGCTGAGAAAAAAAATTGTATTAAACAGATAACACAATTGAAAGACTTGATAGACATGGAAATAAGAACACTATAATTTCTTGTGTCTGAGTAGTTTAGGTGGAATACATAAACACATCACCGACACATTCTGTCATAATTTAGCCTTCGTACCTCAGATGAACGTGTTCATAGCAGTACATGTTGATATACGTACCACGGCCTTGCCCAGCTGATGTTACGTAAGTATGAGCGATATCCACTTGCCTCTAGAAAGGGGAAATCGGGGAAGTGATGAGGCGACTACAGTGCGCAGCCAGACACTGTATTTTAACAGTACATGGCCGGTACTTAGGTTACATTAACAAAGTCTTCAGTTTATTATATTTTACTTTTATTAATGTTAATATTGTCTTAAAGCTGGCATAGATCAATCACATGAGTACTTCTCCGATAAACTGTTACAGACCTACTATTCGTAAATCACAAATACATAATTATGTATTTTACCTTACAATTTAATACTAAATTTCGGATTAAAGTATTTATAAAAATACAATAAATTGAGAGAGTTTATTGTTAGGAACTCTAGAAGAAACCTTGTTAGAGATAAACAACGCTTTACTTAAGCTTTAAAATAGGATGGAAAGTCTACACAAACTTCTTTTGTTTCGTACGATGGTCTAGGAATGAAAAGAATTTGTCTTCGTCAAAATTATGAATGCCTCGGAGATGTTCCGGTGTCGGCGAGTTAATTAATAGAGATGTTCCGGTGTCACAGACAGGTAAGAAATAGGGAAAAGAAAAAGTATGGTACGAAGTAAAGAACCATCTCAGTACTTAACAGGAGTAAAAACCGTACACATCAGTAATCAGGATGGCCAGTAATGGATATGAAACCACATCCTTTCTAATGCGAAATCAGTGAGTTAAAACTGCACCACTTTGCTCGGTTGAGTAGAAGGCGGTGAGGGTGGTTGCGTTTAACGTCTTTGATGTAAAGGTTACAACCAATATGACGCATGATTAATTACAGTGTAGGAAAGAAATGTAAAGTAACACTGCATAATATCTTACTTTAGAACTCTTTCCAAGAGTATGTGTGTACAAAATTATTTTGCTTTTTAACACTTCTTATTAGAAGGTATCATTAATTTAGTTTATTCCTTACAGTGGTGTTAATGATTATGTTCATGTAAACTACTTTTGATAAATATCTATATCATTTATGCTAATCTTCTTGATAAAATAATTTTATTTGTGCAGCACATAAATAGCTCATATACAGATAATATAGACACAAAAGTTTCTTCATAACTGTATTAAATTCATAGCGTTCATGAATTTTCTACAAAAATTAAAATTAATATTTGTATGTATTAAATTTTTTTTTGCGAAACAAACTTCAAACATTACAGTTTAAATGAGATACTGTATTTAGTGCAAATACAGTAACTTAAAATAATCGAAATAACTCTTTAGCTTCGTACAATTAAAAAGGAAGTATGGTACATTTTTGCGACACCAGTAAATGAAACAGTGTAGACGGAAGCATGCCTTACGTTCTCTAGGCAAACAAAAATCCAATAGAGTCATAGTTCGACTTTCATGTCTGTGCGGCCGCTGGTAAGTCCTGCCGGCATATTTGCCACGAACGTGTCCTTATCACGGTCGTAGAAGTACAGGTCTGGACAATCGCCTATCTTCCAATGTATTTTGCTTGACCCCCTTGTTGTTTGACTGTAGTTCGTCAATTTACCGAAAATATTGTGTTTAATTGGCGCTTCAATTAGGGCGGTCGGACTCAAACTCCGCCCACTTTTTTTCCGTTCTTATATTTATAAAGTAAATAAAGATTGCTGGAGCCTTTTATTAAATTTGTACGTGAAAGAAGTTTTTCATAAATTGGTAAATAATACGTTTTGATAAATTGTTTATTTTAGTGGAAAGGAAGTGGGTGGAGTTTGAGTCCGACCGCCCTAACTAAAGCGCCAATAAAACACAATATTCTCGGTAACTTGGTGAACAACAGCCAAACAACAAGGAGGTCAAGCAAAATACATTGTTAGATAGGCGAGTGTTCAGACCTGTTCTTCTACGACCGTGGTCCTTATGGACGTCGCGCTTCTCGTTCTCATCTCTCGACTTTTCAGGGATGGAAAATGATCAGTAATATCAGCAAAAGTTTGCTTTTTACCACTGTCAGTATTTTATCAGTTTTATATAGCACTGTTCAGCTATGTCAGTGTAAAATTTTGTTTTGAGCAGTTCATCTCAGTTGGGAACAATTTTGTACGTCTCAACGCCTGTCAAAGTTATTTATTTTTATTCTTACGTTTGATTTTTTTTTCATGTGTATCTGTTTGATTATAATATGCTAGTAAATGATTACTTTATTTTAAGTTGTAGACAGCCTATGACATACATCGGAAATTGAATGTATTCCAAATTGGTCTCAAAGCTAGGTGAAATGGCATCTAATTTAATTTTCCTTTTGTATTATATTTCTGACGGATGGCCATATCGATGGAAGGATTTTACGAATGTTCAAACCAGTCTCTTAATACAACAGCATGTCTCTTCTTAGTGGTTGTTCCTAACAACTGCTGGCGAAAGGTTCCTCGGACAATGGCCAGCTGTGGTTGATTATTTTAAGGGCTTTGTTCTTGATAGTCGTAGTGCTTTAATTAATTATTCTAAATTCTGATATATTCTCATGCTCGTAAATTACAATACCATTAAAGTAGATGTTATGTTTTGTTGCCGTAGTGCTCGCCTTAACTAAATTTACTGGTGTGTTCCAGAGGTGTGTTCCCCTGCTGCTTGTAATGCATTATGAACTAAAATCATTGGTAAAAACTCTAATAATCTGTGTTTGTCGAAGTTCCGTTCCCCTGTCACTCGAAGCTGTTAGTAGCGGGTATAATGTACCCTTAAGTGACATCTATGAAAGAAGCCTGTGTGATGAACTACAAATCATTATTGAAAAGGATAGACTCCTTTTTTGACACGTGAAAGGTATCATTTCGTAGCGAGCTGGCAACATATTTTACAGAAGTCATCATTGGACAAGTCCCTTCTTAAATATGTAATACTTATATTAAACACAACAGGTTAAATTTGGAATGTATTGTGAAGGTTGCCAAAGTATTACCAATGTATGTTCCTGTGGATATTTTCACAGAAGAGAGGAAAAATCTGAGCCTTGAACAAGAGAAAATTGTAAGTATTTTTGTTTAGACACATACTAGAATCAGTTCTTCAAATAGCAAAACAATTAGGAGATATGAGGTATCCACTTGTTACAACAGCAGTGTAAGCAGTATTATCTTTATTACATGGAAATGCCAATTTTGAAATGGTATTTCCGAAATTTTGTATTTCGGGTGGACAGCTGACAGAGCTGATATGTAGGAGAGAACTCTATGGATGTTCACCTAATGGTTAAAGATACTTTGTATAATTTCTATGATGACAAAAGGTAATGTGTATGTGTCGTCCAGGAGCTAATTGAGATGGCAAGGAAAATCCGTGTTTGTCATGTAATGTATTGTGAAGAACAGCGGTTGATCAAAGAAAAATAACAAAACGATACAGAGAAGAAATAAAACGAATAAGCAAATGAATTAGGGTTAATAAAAAATATGCCTAGTGGAAAGGAATATATAAGTCATCATTTATAACTTAATTTCTTATAAAGATTGAGTGTCTCTCGCTTTGTACGGCATAAATTCTTTTTAACATATATTTCTAAAATTATATCTTGTTTATACATTTTAGTATCACTAGTAATGATAATTTTTATATTAAAAACTACCTGTTCCAGCCACATGTGATCTCATGTTGGTGAACACTTTGATGATGTTTGTTCTGTTCCTTCGTCAAGTGTAAGGATATTATTGCTAGCCTACTTTCCGAAGAAAAAAAGTAGGCTTATGAGATTACATTTCTGTCTGTGAGTGCGTGTGCGTGTCTGAGTGGGCATAAGCTACCTTTGGAGGACATTCGCCAGTTTTCTGCGCGACGCTGTGAGGACATTTTTTCTTGCGAGGACCGGGTGCCGGTCTTCATAAGGAAATGTCCTTATATTCGTATTCTACCGGCTATTCTGAGTTCAAAGATATATAGAACATTGTATTTCTAGCCGGTTTTATATTTGCTGTTTAATGTTGGATTTGTAGTTCCACAGTTTTACACCAGACGATATCCTAGTCGACTTGCATACACGTTTCTTCCAATCTGTGTGATTCGCGAGGGAACACACTCTTAAAATTCAAAATACTTTGAGAGTACCTGATGTAAATAAATTACCAGTTTCCTAAACACCAAACGAGAACCATTTCCTGTAGCCAATCAGCAAGCATTATTTGTAATTTGAAATTATGCACACTTGCATCTACATGTTGCCTGTATATCAGAGTGTGAGGACCATCTTACATGCACCTGGGTACAATTTAAAGATATCAAGCGAGGACCGAATGTAGTATACATTAGATTGCATGGTACATACGTGTTTTGCATTGCGGGTGCAGTTAATAAATTGTAGAAACAGTTAATGTTTGATATGCAGTTTTAATCGCAACTTGCATTATGACAAGAAGTAATTGTAGTCTCGTAGTCTTAAGATTTGTGGTCATTATTTTACCATACGCATCTTCCATTGTAAGTGTGTAATTTTTAAATTCCCTTTGAATTTAAATGACGATGATCACAGAAAACTTACACCGAAACAAATTATAGGTAACAACTTATGTATAGTTCAAATGGATACAATAAAATTTAAATAGTTGTTCAAAATGTGCGTGTCAGTGAAACTATTGTTTTCTATCGGGAGGTCTGAGGCAAGGAATATGCGAATAAGAAGTGCGAAGAAGTGGGCAACTGACAAATTCGAATTTTGCTTTCGAAGATACAACCGAGTTAGGCGGCGCAATGGTAACGAGGTGAACTCTGCAGATAGGACAGTAAAGGGTTCGAATCCCTATTTCAGCAATCCTGATTTCGGTTTCCCATGGTTTCCCGTAAATCACTTCAGATTAATGCTATGACGGCTCATTGGAAAAGGCCATGGCCGATTCCTCTCCCAGTTCCTATCCTTGTGTAAAGTTATGTGTTACCTACTCTAATAACTTCGCTGTCATTAAGACGTAAATACCACTTTACTAATGACTAGAGTTAAAGTATTTGGCACTCAATGATAAGCATTGTCTAAAAGAAATAACCATCTTTATGTGATCACTGCTGGTATGCTTTGTTTGCTCTTCTTACATGGACCGGGATTGACATGGACAGCCAGGTCCTGGTAGATGGTCTCTACTGCAGTACAGACACGGGCAGTGATGTTAGATCGTCAGTTCTCTGTTATGGTACGGAGCATTCTAAATTATGGTACATTGGCTCAAAACATGGTACATTTATAACTAACGTAAAAAATTGCCATTTTGTTTATAAATTTTTCATTACACAACAGTTTTTTTTTTTTTAATTTTTACACTACTGGTAATAAATACGTAAAAATGGAATTAGATCATGCTTTGAAAATCACAAAATTTTGAACATTTGGCATTGAAAGATTGGCGCAATGATCATCCTCTTAGTCCTCTTCATCATCTCATAAGATAGCTTGAAATTACTGTAGCATGCCTCAATTTTCTTTCTTTCGTCGAGTCGTCGAGTATACATTACAATGAAAATCGTCAGAAATCCAGTAGGTAATACTAATCAGACTACGGTACATTTGCGTACCATGACAGTCTCGTCATGGTATACGGTACACCAGGTCAAATAATGGCACAAGTACCATGAACATGGTACGTCTAACAACACTGGACACCGGGCGAAGCGTGTCACGTGACATGACGCGTCCTTCCCCTCGTCTTCGCTGCCCCTTTCCACACCCATACGCGTGTTCCCACGCTATGTTTGCTATGCTAACGCCTGGCTGGTAAAAATAAACACATGCCATACCAGTGCCGTGAGCGGAACTGTGATTCACAAGCTGCAAAACTCAGTTGATAGGAGTATGATTTGATTTTAAAGAAAACTGAAGTAGATTATTATTCTGTAGTTGTCCCTGGTAGTTATGAAAAAATAAGTAGTGGTGGGAGATTTCTATGCTCTTGCGGGTTTTCATTAAATTAAACTTTTATTCGTTTTGAAAATATAATTTTTAGTTCAAAACGCACTTCTAACTAAATAAGTTTACATATTAAATGTTGTAACAAGATTTTGTATCTTACATAACCACAGTTCTAAAAAAATTACTTCTACATTAAAAATTCTTTCATGAGAATTTCCAAGATAATGGACAAACTTCAGAAGCGATGTTTGAATGCAAATCGAGATAGTCTTAGCGCCACTCTTTACTGAACAATTTCATTGTAACCCGTGATTATTACAGCACAGAGTTGACATTTAAGACTTAATTTTTTTACACCCACCTGAAATATTCTGCCGTTTACTAGAATAAAGAAAATAGAAACAATAATTTTAAATGTTTCCCATACAAAAAAAATTACAACTGATGGGGTTATGACTAAGAAGAATGCTGAATGGTAAGTAAACCTGCTTTTTGCATGTAAAGTCAAGTGAATGTTAGATTGAATATTTTATGTGCACATCCACAGCTTTTCTGTATTGTTTTGGCACGTGCTTTTGAGTAAAGATGTTTTCTTGTGACAGTAAACAAGCCAATCTGAATTTCACTTCCCCCAGATGTCCACGAAAAACACCTAAAAATGTACCCTAATAGTTTAAATAATACAATTACATTAATTATGTGGAATCGAGCTGCATTGTTTTTCATTACAACTAGTGAAATACTTTACTTTTAATGGGTGACTTTAATGAATATATAAATGTGTTGGTAAATTATTAACGTACTACCACCAACTGAAGTTAACTATTTTTGACATAACATTTAGTACTCCTACTTATATTTAAATAAACCATTAACTTAAAGTACTAATTGGGCTAAGTACCCTGTTCATTTTTTGCTTTAAGGTCTATAGGATGCGTAACTAATTTTCTGTACAAGACAGATATTTCCATCAAAAGTGTTATCAAACTGTTTCACTTACATTACTTTATTTAGCATTTAACTAGCAAGCATACAAACGAAAAATAAAAAATATTCTTCGTATGATTACATAAATAGTATCAGCAAAGTTATCGAGCAATACTAACTGTAGACATTGTACTTATAGTCTCCGGCTTGTCGTTACCTAAACATAACATGTTTTAAATAAGTATGCCAGATAAAAAAATTCTGTAATCCAAAATGGCGGGTACTGATCCCTTTTAATAAGATGATAGCTGTTTTCAAAACTGTACATTTACTTCGTAAACGTAGATTCCGTTAAAGATTGCAAGGCATACTAACATCTACTCTGCATGCAGTGGAACTTAAGTAAATTAAATATGTTATTTCTGTTTTTATTACTTGCGTAAAACGGGTACAAAATACTTCCCACTCTTTTAAGTTTACGGCCTTCTACTTACGCATTTTTAGCAAAAAATATTTCTTAAGTCATTAAAAAATTTTACGCACATGTGCTTTGTGAATACTGTGTAGCTTATTTTTTTTCTTCCAAAACAAAAATTGTTTAACTTGGGCTCAAGAAATTGCTGTGCCGATAGTTGACAAAATTATAATTTTTTTGTGTAGGAAAAATTCCATTACACAATCAGAACTTTTCGCAGCACATGTGTGTGACTGTTTTACAAAATAGCTGCTTCCTTTTATGATTTAAAGAAAAATGTTTTCAAAAGAGCACAGACATGAGACCGCGGACTTAATCAGGGTTTGCAAATAACGATTTGTGTAACTATTCAGAAATGCTAAGCACATGTCTTGCTTGTTAGTGACTTGGGGGAACTATTTATTAATTTATCACCTATTACGTACGCCCAACTTTCATCGTTTTATATCTTACAAGTATTATAAAAGGAGAAATTGTTTTATAATTTCTAGTCTATTGTTTTAACATACATAAAAAATATTTTTGGTTTTCAGTGTTATACGTCTGAAATTTTGCAATATTATAATTTTCAAAATGTGGTATGTCAACGTTTACAATAGTCCTTTATTCTTTAAAAATCTATTTTACATTTTATTACTCTTATATTGTATTGTCATCCAGTTCTGATGTTTAAATTTTCAAGACCCTAGCTTCTCGGGAAATTAGTTTAAAATCGGTTGAAAATTTGTACCGAAATGACAGACATATGAAAAAATTGCAATGCAGTCAAGTTCTGAGCTACGTTAAAGTTTCAAGTGTCTGGCTCATTGTTAACTTTGCTCACTGTTATATGTAAACGTATGTAAAACGATTTAAGTATTTTTTTTAGTTTAATTTTCTTTTATTTCTTAATACGCGTAAAACATGTTCTCCTATGGACCTTTAGTGGTGAACTTGTGATATTATGGTCGCTCCATGTATAACACATCCAAGAACATCAGTCGAGGGACTTCGAATCAACACGTTCAATAAATGTGTAAATGTTGTAAGAAATTGCTTTTTCATAATTTTCATTATTTTTCTAGATATTATGTTGATACAATGATTGCACAACAGTACTCGAGTGATGTAGTATTATACAAAATATGTTAATTACGGACAGTGGAATGTTTCTGAAGACTTGGCTGACTGACATGATACGTACATATAAAATAAAACTACAACATTTTATGTAAGAAAATTAGTTTTATTAATTTTCACGCGTGGATATGCATAGTTGACAGGTATGAAACACACTGGATACCAGGTCAATGGCCTTGAGTGCAGCTGTCTCAGTATGGCTGCGACGGGAAGGAAACAGTTTCCGAACATTTTGTGAATATCAATACATGCATATAAAATAATTTTCAATTACTTTAAAATTGTGTACCACCTGCACTCAATTGTAATGATTATAACGTCTGGAAAGCACATCCCTGCCATTGATGGAACTTCTTTTTGTCATTATAAACAGCAATGAAGGTTATTTTGGATTTGCGATGGTACGTAAAATATATTATATTGCTGTTTTCATATTTTCTTGTTACTGTACAGTAATTAAAATTCAGTGTTATCATACCATACTCTTCTTTATTTGATACACACATTTACTCCAATACTAGACATATTTACGATAGCACAGAAATGAAAACATTTATGTACACATTTTTCTTATAGAAGTTCTTTTCAACAAAAGGAACAGTTATGGCATTCATCTACAAACATCGGTAGTATATGGATTCATTTAAATTACATTCACTTCTTCAAATGAAATTTAAACGTTTACAAGATCTTAAAAGTTACAATTTTTTCAAGAAAATCGCATTGATTTCAAAATGTATTTTACAATTTATTTTATACAATTTTTACGTATATTTAATAATTAAATTTCGTACCTATTAAGGAGAGACCGTACTCAACCTTAGTTAAATTTGGAAAGCGATGTTTTTGAAATGGCACCGCAGTCGAGCATAAGTTGCTCCAATGGTGCCACAAAACTACCCGCACCGATGAATTACTTAATATAAAAAAAACTTAAAGTACAACTTAAAAAGATTTATAACAATTTTAATACGTTTTTGTCGTCGCACGAGAAGTTGATACATGCTCCCTTTTACTTTCTCTCGTCTCGAACTTGTATTAATTTTCAAAGCCTAGATTAAATTATTCCGTATAAGAGAAACTGTTCTGAGAGTTACGATTTAAGTGGAAGTGTACAGTGTGTTTCGATTCAACACAGAACTGGCAAGTGGGCTGCCTACCCACCCGCAACCGGCTTGAATTCTGCTCGCGGCGCGCTAGCGACGGAGCTACGTTCGATTTCACTGGTTGCCGCCTTCTTACGCAGCATTCTAAACGGTTTAACTCTTTCAACATATATTTACACAGACTTTGGAATATGTTTCAACG
>PNEQ01133107.1:0-16769 GCA_003012365.1 Medauroidea extradentata | reverse complement strand
TATTTCATCATGTTTCGGAGGTGCTTGTAGTCACGTCGGCTGCCCTCGAAGGGTTAAGACGCAGTTGGGACAAGTATCTATGACGTAGGTTCGGCGGGATTCCCACTATGAGCCACCCGGGCTTTGAATCATCGGCCAGCCCTCAAGGTGTTACGAAACAGCCGCCGACCACTGGCCTCCAGGAACATGGCACGCAACAGTATGATTGGATGATATCCACCTGACACTCCGTAGCTGTCTGCAGACACATAACAGATTATATATATTATATTAGAGGTATTCTTATTGGCTGAGTCAAATAGCGTAACAGCTCCACGTAGCTACGGGCAAAAGCCAGTGAGCTTTTTGTAAGCTGAACGTACGTTGGAACCCAGCTAACAGTCAATTTTTCCCGCTATAAATCATCATTAGAGACGATGGTTAAAGACGATGGTTTATGGCGGGGAAACTTGACTGTTTGCTGGTTTCAACACACGTTCAGCTTACCAGAACATTACTGACTTTGGCTTGTGCTTGGAGCTGTTACCCTATTTGACTGAGCCAGTAAGAATCCCGATATTGTAACGTTTGATGACTATTATTGGCCTGCAGACAGCTACGTTGTGTCAGAAGTATGTCGCCGAATCATATATGTTGAAAGAAACTACAGTGTTTTCAAGGCTATGTTGGTAGCTGCAGGTGTGCACGTAAGTCACTGAAACAAAGTGGGGCAAAATTATTTTCGCGAAAATTAGGGGTCCCTAGTTATCGCTGTGTTAGCGAGCAACCAATGAGCATTTACTGTCTTCTTGAGTGTACGGACATTCTTGAATGTTAGTCTACAGGTCGGTGAACCTGCTAATTTTTCTCGCATCTAATCATAGAGCATAGTTTTTGCCAACTTAGTGAGCACAGATGTTGCTGGCGTGATATGCTTCTTCTGAACTGTTTATAACGGCGTAATTTTGCAGATTATATCCCGGCGGAAGTGATCGCATCATTATGGCAAACTATTTCCTTACAAAAATGGCATAAACTGTTTTTTAGGTCTGCTATCGTATTTTTACTCTGATTTACAAAACGTTCTAGCTCTTCAAAAACAATTTTCCAAGCTGCTTGATCTCAAAACGTAATTACAAGATGCAAAAAAAAAACTACGGTGGATACTTTGTACAGAGTTGGCTCTTGTAAAATGATAGTATCATCGTTTAGGAAGACTCGTGTAAGAAGCAATACGATGGAAAGACAGCGTACCAGTTCGATACCGTGCGCATAGGGGCGATGTGGCACTTGCTGCGCGTACTAGTGTCGCCTTTATCGTCCCCATTGCTCCAATCTTAAAAAACTGGGGGAAAAAGTCATGCAGGCAACCGGCGTAAGCGTGTTTTAAATTTGGTGTATTTTATATAGTTGGGTAATTATATTACAAAGTGCAGTGATATTAAAAAAAGGGAAATTTTTTTGCGAAAGTTAATTTAAGTGACTATAAAATTTTAAGCTCTTTATACCCTTAATTTAAATATATCTTATCTAATTAAATTTGTTACACGCACCAATGCACAATCTGGAATATCATGAAAATTCATTACGTCATTCACACACCATTTTATTTTAATTTTTGTGTTAACATTAGTCTGAAAATTAATAATAATCCTGACTGAAGACGAACGAAATGTCAGACTTCAAATAAATTGTTTCCTGCAGTTCGTACGACTTCGACAAACACTCGAGCTGAAATAGTGCATGGTGCTTGAACATTTTTTTTTAACTAGCTGTCTCGACATACGTTGAAATTACCATTAAAAAGTTTGGGTACCTCGTCCTGTCTCCCTGCCCCTTGTTTTCCCCAAAAATTGTTGACAAAAACATTTGTGGGCGCGCGCACAACGCCTCTCTAAAGTTTCATCGCTATCGGATGAAGGTTTAGGAGCGCGTACTGAACGCACTATGGCAGTCTTTCATTTGTGTGTTATCTCCGCAATTGTACTTTAAGAAAGTTTACCGAACTTATTACTTTTATTTTTGTGGTTTTATCATATTCCCGACTATAGAAGTAGGAACATAAAACTACGGGAAACTGGTGAACGCAGAAATAAAGTTGTTGGCAAGTGAACAGTTTTATAGTTAGTTATTTTATTTTAGAGGGTTTATATACGTCCCCCGGTTTTATGCCGTTAGGCTCAGTACGGGATGACTTGCAAACTATGTAAACCCAATAAAAGGACATGAACATCCATACCCGTTGTGGGATTCTAACCCAGGACCTCTCACACCATAGGCCGGCATGCTACTTGCTACCGACCACGCTACTGAAACCGACTGTTTCGTGATAAAGTGATTGAATACATCCTTGTATAAAATAAGACGTTAGCTTTTCAGTAAGGCAGAATCGATACATTATGGTTGTAACTTAGGAAGATATGTTTATGTTAAAAAGTATCAAGAAACAATAAATTACCTGAAACTTAAACAAGGTAACCAGAGTTTGAAAGTGCTTACTTTATGACTTTTTTTTCCAAACGGTAGGCCTATGCATTTTATCACCACTGTAATATATTGTGTTTGTATTGTGCAGTAGATGCGCTGTGCCATTTTAAAGCATTCAAGTTATTGTTTATTTTTCCTTTTCTAGTACTGTAATTGTCTTGTACTTAAACTGTTTAAGTTATGTATAGTACTTTGTAAAATATTTTTATGTAAAATTCGACGAGTTCTATACCCCCACGACTTAAGGCCTTGTTACGGAGTTTTGCAGTGATTTCGAAAATATTTTTTTTATTGCTACCTAATACTCATATCAAAATTTCGCTGCACAATTTTGACACTTATATGTTATAATTTGTAGCTGAATTTTTTTGTAGAATTATACTGAACGGTTTTTTAGATTTCATTACCCAAAGTACCGCGTGTCCACAATACTGTGCATCGTGTGATTGCACATTGATTCAAATTTTTTCAAAACGTTTGGTTAAAAAATATTTGAGTTATTGGCACCAGTCTGAAAAAAAAACTCGGGAACAAGCCCTTAATCGTATATTGGGTCAAACATAACGAAATAAAATCAATAAATAAAAACAACGCACAAGAGGATGTTGGACGTTGATATCCGCCGACACCGGCTGAACAGGTAGAGATGAAGCAGCCTCACGACCTAAACCAACAAGTGCAACACTCGCAGTGGAGGAGGATATTCGTGGGAGGGTCTCCAACCAGTTGTACCCTGAGGAACTATACTAACAAGTACTTGAGCACTTGCTATCGCTGACAGACAACAAGGTCGTTATAACCTTCCTCGTTCTAGTAAGGTAGGGGATTGATGGTCAGCTCTTGTATAGAGGATTTCACCCACTACTACCCTGTATACAGGATGTTCACGATAAAGTGAGCACTGCTTAAAATTTTCTATAAGCCATAGTTATTTTTTGTTAACTATTTTCTATTTGAAAACTTCTATAACACTACAAACCTGTGTAAACGTTTCACAAACCTCAAAACTTAACATCTATGGCGCCAATAAAATACATATTTTTTTAGTTGTAATAATTTGGGAGTGCTCAGTTTAGAGTGAACAGACTATGCGAGTTTATGGGCGCGGTCTACCGTAATTTTCATCACTATTTTTTTATTTGTACCAGACATTTTTTTTCTTATTTTAGACACAAAATGTGACTAAACTTGGCTCTTATGAAGTTTTTTTTTTTATCTCTCATAGTTTTCGCGTAATGGCTTGTTTAATTCATATTTTACATGTTTCCGTTTTAAGGACTACACTTAATCCAAGTGATATACCAAACTAAAAAAAAAAATCAGAGTGGATAAAGACGTTGCAGGCTACAATGTCGTGCTCATAAAAATAAAGAACAACAATTATTTGGATTAAAAAATATAATTTTTATTTCAGTTTCAGCATTTATTTAAATACTATAAACTATGAGAGATAAAAATATGTCATAAGAGCCAAATTTAGTAACTGTTTGTGTCTAAAATAAGAAAAAAATATCTGGTACAAAGTCAGCGAACACTGTTACACGCGACCCACCGTCGGTTCCAATTATTTGCAACTAATATCTGTTCCTCAGATTATTTGCAACTAATATCTGTACCTCAGAAGCATAACACACAATGTCACAAAAATCATATTTTTTCAGGAGAGAAATTTAAAGAGAGAAATTCACTGGTGAATTTAGCTATTAAGTGCACAAAAATGTAGCTTTTTGACATAACACGGACTTTGTGTTGTATGCCACTGGATAGTATTCAAAACTCAGTTAATTTTCACGTTATAAAGTGCATTTTGACAAAATGTGGACATAATGTATTATGCCCCGAGGTACAGATATGTCAGGGTGATTTTCGTTTTATGTCGCAGGTCCTTAGTCACCAAGAAAAGAAGCAGTGAAAGTTTTGAAAACCAGTATAATATCATAGAATAAATAATGCGACTTATTTATTCTGTGGTTATTTGTTAAAGGATTATATAAATGACAACAAAAAAGTTCACATTTAAAACCTGCGAAACAAATTTACACTTCGGCAACACATATTGAAATAGTGATCCTAACGTGCAGCATAGCCGCAGGTATATGGCGCAAGTAGGTATACGTGATTCGGAATAAAGTGAGCATTAAAAAAAGCCCTAACTAATTTCTATTTTCTGCCAGTTTATATCTTTCCGCCTAATTAAATATAAATATTGCCACGTGCTTTTATTTACACAGGAATGTGCAAAGTTTACAACTACATTAAACTGCTCCGATAAATTTTATCTACAATATCTACTCATTAAATCCACGGGGGTTGAAATAAGATATAATAAAAAGTAATCTTAGTTATAAATACCTGCCAGTTAACGTCTTATAATACTGGTTTCTGTCCATCGACTAATTGATGCAGCACACACTATTGCCGTTACGAATCTCGTAAATGCGGGCATAGTTTATTTGAATTTGTAACTCAAAACCACCACTAAAAACAGATATGATACACGCAATTCAAGAATTCAAGTTTCGTTCAGTTTTACTGCTACGAACGACGACGGAATTAACAGAAACAATAAATAACGTATTTTCTTAGTATGTGAAATAAAAAGTAGACTATGTTGTTTCTAGGCTGGCAAACGCAAAACATAGTTTACAGAATACCGATGGTTTCACGTCATTTGGCAATGACATTCATAGTAATTTCCAATACTTTTGAATGTGTATATACGCATAACGGACAAACACATGCAAATGATGCAACTTGGCAAAGCGGCAATAAAAAAAACGGCGAGAACCTAACTCTGATGCCACCTGTCGGTGGAATTTCGAACTGTCTGAAGCGCGGAGCAAGCGGTAACGTGCAAGAAGACCTGAAGCCGGCGATAGTATCACATTCTTCTGGCGCCAATTAAGTCTAATTGTACCGTAAGTAGAAATGTAAATAAGATCATAAATAAATATATTGAAGTATATTAAATTCAGAGAGGTCGATTTCATCTGATGATTTATCACTAATGCTGTATTCAAATAGGAAAATACGCGGAACTACGTGCGATGAATCGTTACCAACCATACAAGCAGTAAAGTAACTCTTGTTGATGGTGGCGTATATGCAGTAACGGCTAGTGATTTTTTTCGATGGTTAAATATTTAGTGCTCATT
Organism: Medauroidea extradentata; assembly: GCA_003012365.1. Classification (NCBI taxonomy): domain Eukaryota; kingdom Metazoa; phylum Arthropoda; class Insecta; order Phasmatodea; family Phasmatidae; genus Medauroidea; species Medauroidea extradentata. The sequence continues at coordinate 11,148 of PNEQ01133107.1, read as the reverse complement.
TTATCCCGAATGACCTATACCAGAAAATTTCACGTTTTCTTTTGGTCACAAGCTATAATTTAAAACACTGCATATTCGTGTCACTTCCGCTATTGGCCCTAGACTTCTATCGGGATTCCGCTTAACTAGTAATAAAGAACTAGCTAACTGCATGTATAGCAAGTTCACTGTTATACGTGGAAGCTTATCTACGTGCCAGTAAACCAGCGAATTTTTTGATTGTCTAGGCACAATTCAGTTTGCCTCCGCCTAGTTGTTTGCCTTATACTACTGACTGGTAATTCCAATGCGTAGAGACACGGTTTTTTTGCGGAAAGATTTTTAAGAAGAACAAGTTTCAGTATCATACGTGTAAATTTGCTGCTCTGCTGTGTTTATTGTCCACACGCATCTTTACGAGCAGATGTTTCTAATTTCTATGGACCAATACGAATAAGGTTACTACGACGTCGCACACCAATAATTTGCAGGTAGACCCGAAAGATATGTTAGATTTGAAATAATCCTTTCACCGACGTGGACACGAGCTTAAGTATTTTATAAAACCAACAGTGACGGATTATTTTAATGATAAACAAAGAATTCTATCTTCACGATCTCACGTCACATCACTCGTCTTAACTAGGGACAGCACAAATTTTCTTCGATGGTTTTCGAAAATTGCAAATAGTTTTCCTTGTCAATTAAGAGTAAGGCATTTTTTTTATTTATTTACTAGAAGGAAAAATTTACACAGCTTTGATTACAGACTAATCCGTATTCTTAAGTTACCAGAAACTTTTTATAAGCACATATAATAATTAGAGGTACGTAAATTTCGCAGATACATTCCAGGTCAGGTTGAACGCCAATTATGTATACTTCATTGTCACATCTGTAACTTGCTGGCGGCTGTTACGAAACGCGTTTGACTACTGCAAGCCAGTAGTAAATAAGGAAATAATGCGAAGTGCTATCGCTCGCTACCTGCTGGTACGGTTATAAGCCAACAGATAATCGATTGTGGTCAGTGGGTGTATAGGACTGACAAGTCTAGGCTGCTGCCAGATGAATCCGCGAAATTGACGTACCTCTAATAATAATACTGAAAGAAAAATTTTGTAGTAATAGTTCCTTGCCAAATAATTTTGTAGTTAACACAAAATTATTTGTTGATCATCACAATTTGTGGTGACAGCAAAATATTTTTGTTATAAGCACCAAAATTATTTCGCAGTGTCAATACTAAACAATATATTTTGTAGCTACTGCAAAAATATTTTGTAAACAAGTACATTTTATTATATAACTTGTTTAATGAAAAACAAATTAATTATTGGAGTGTACACAGATTCATGGGTACTTACAATCAAATTTCACGTACCACTATTTTAACATGTAACGTTTCGAAATGGAGTCTTAGACTCACTCAAGTGAAACTGAACGATGAAGGCCGAATATTTCCCTGTTTTCCCAACCCACTTTCTTATACGGTGCCCTCAGACAACAAAAAGTCGCCTCACGTAACCCCGTTATATTTTGTTCCTGACTCTTGTTATTTGTATTGTCATCGTCGTTCATCCATTTGGTGACTTTTTCGCATGCCCCATATTTTATTTCGTCTTCCAGTCGACTATATTCCACTTAGGAATTAATTTTGTGTTGTTTAAATCTGTTTTTGTCCTTGTGCCGTCTGCTGGGATATGACTACATTCCTTTCAGGAATTATATGTATATCTTATGTATGTTGACTACAGCTTACTGGCTATTCTTCCTTTGTTTTTTTATTTTATTGTGGATGTTTCTGCAATGCGGCAACATTCGCCCGCAATCAAAAAACTTATATGTTCAAAACACGAACCCGTTGCAAGAATCGTTCAAAGATCATGTTATCAGTTTTTGCCTCAAACCTCAGGGCACAGAAACTTTCAAATTTCGCGTTATCATATGAGAGCAGAACGGGCTCCAGTCTACTGTACGCTCATTTGCCTACTGCTGTTGGCTGAGAGTTTGTTTGGAATGTTTTGAAGGAGTGTTACACCATTGATAGAGACATGCAAAATTCACGTTATCCTTTGGTATCAAACTAAAATTTACTTTCTTATACATAACAGAGCATAATCTGCGATTCAATTGGCCACGAACTTTTATGTGCTGTCCCTTACGTGTGTTACGTCTTTACAGAGATTAGCCTCTCTACCGTGTAAGTATTCTGCGCGGCAAGACACGACAATTTCGGCTAGCGGGAGACGTCGAACAAGCCTATGGGAGATGCAAAGCAAAGTGGCTGACATCTGGTGGTGAACTTCTGAACCTTCGGAATAGTGATACCGACTGCAGACGCTATATTGTACACGTGCGTAGCGAAGCAATTTTAAAGTCTATAAATAAATACTAGGCGGCAACAGTACTGTTCTCCGTTGTAAAAATAAAAGAGTTTTATTTAAAATGTTTATATATGTATATAAAGAGCACTGTCGATAGGTAACAGTGTAAAATTATCGTTACGAGTGTAGTCATTATTTTCACACATCGCAACTTCTACCAAACTAATTGTATTAGTAATTATTATAAACAGTATTCTCTAAACTAATTCTGAATTACCTATTTGTATTTTCTTTTCCAATTTGTGCATGTATTGTAGTAAACACGTTGCTTTCATTATAGCTGGTTTTTTTTTTTTTTTAGATCTAACAAGGTTAGGCCTAACCTCGTCCATTTACTGAATACTTAATTGTTGAAATTATATATTCGTAGACGTGTCTATGCATTTGTAAGCGTTAAAATACAAACTTAGCATGCGTGTCTTTTTAAAAAATAGTTTTCCGTTTTATGTTTATTTTTGAAAAGTAGATTATTTTCCTACAAGAAAATATTACGAAAAATTTTCCGAAGCTGTGTTTGCAGAACGTTTCGTAAACATCTAGTAACGTGAAAATTACAAGCTCATACTATCCCTTTTTTTATATAAAGTAATAGTCTACTTACAATAACGATATTATTAATACATGTTGTAACAACAGCATGAACTAACCTTCAAGCTTTATGTAACCTATAAGCATTTTAAACGAACAGTTTTCATGCGCACAAATTTTAATCAATTTTGTAGTTTTCCATAAAGATCATATATAATTTTTTTCTTATAAATTCTATTTTCCACATAGCAAGATCGTTTACTGCTACACTCTCTCAATTCGGCTTTATTTCGCGTCGCTTCTAATGCACACTTCAGTGAATATATGGGATATATTAAACAATTTATTATATGTTCTGTGTTAAATAGTTCGTCGTGTTCAATATTAGTTTTACATACATTAATTTAAGCCTGCGTTTATCCACACGAGCCCTTAAAAATGAAAATAAACTCGCGTTTCCATTGCCACGCATACGAAAAATACGTTTCTATCACCATTCCGGTCGTCTGCAAGGCGCGACAGTGCTGCTCCTAGCGTTGCTTTGCATCTCCCATAGTCACTTGGAGTCTAGTCAGCTGGCAGAAAATAACGCTAATTTGCATGTCTTTAACCGCTGATATAAAGTAAACTGTGAAATACCCACTGCCATGTAAAGTGGGCATGCATTGGTACGAAGGCCCAGAGACATTAACGTCACAGAGTGTGATCGAGTGAGTATGTGCCTGTGAATTCTAGCCTTTCGCCAAATAGTAACGCGAAAATTTACATTATCTTATCACTACATTACTCAATGGCTTTTACAAACATTGGAAAAATGTGTCTGCAAATAATATTACCTATGTAACTTACGACAAACAAGTTCACAACATCTGAAACGAATTTGCAGCCAAGAAAGGAATGCGTTGTTGTGTACTCGTAAATACGTTTTTTTATGAATCTTCTACATATGTCCATTGCGTCAATGTACTAAAAGAAAATACACTTCAAACGATGACGCTAAGGTAGTTTTAAAGCATCACGTCAGTTAGAAAAATTATTTCAGAGCCTCTCAAAATGTCTAAAAACAACTTTTCAACTTGTTACATCTGAAGAACTACTTACGGGATTCCTGTGAAACTATTCCTGATGTGCAATGGACTTTAATTAAAACTTTCCACCAAAAAAAAGGATGGTGGTCACCACTGAAAGTGTCAGTCAGGTGAGTGATCTACGATATTACTGCACGCCGTTTCATTGTCTTGCGGTAGAGGCGATACCGCACCAGATGAGCCGGTCAACATCGCCCTTGGCGCCGTGCCTCACTCACACAAACACATGGCCAGTTGGTGAGTGGGTTGATTTTACGATGAAAACAGACAGTCTAATCAATTGAAAAGCACAAAAAGGAATGAAGAAAAGGTAAACAGGACAAAAGATCAAGGAAGCCATGCGGTGCACTGCATTACTTTTCCAAGTACGTGTGCAGTGTGGGCGTATGCAAGGAGTAGTGCTGGGCTCCGGGAAATGAAACCTGTTATTGGCTATGTTTGGTTCCTGCTCTCAGCTTGATCTGTACTATTTCTTGGCGAGGAGGAAAGGGTGACTCCCGATTATCACAAACTGCCACTGGCCGCCGGTGGAGTTTTATCGGGTTGATCCAGCTTCCCCATGCCTTCGCATTCCGCGATTGCCCTTAATTCCCTACTGTAAATTCAGTCGGTTGCCGCACAATGACGAACCAGTGAATTGTTGCCTCGGAGATGTTGCAAAGCGTTTGCTAACTATCATGTATATTTTAGTTTCTCACTGTTATCTTGTAATTTATTTATTTTTCTGTTACTTTGTTTACTTGTGTATTAATTATTACGTGTTTCATTTAACTTGTATACTTGATCCTTATTATCATATTTATAACCATAATAACTCAAATCATCATGTTATTTTCGGTTTCATAGTTCACGTTACTTCAATTTTACAGTTTTTGTCAATTGTGCATTTAATAATTAGTGCTCAAATATTTATATTCTTGATCTTTAGTCTTGATCTAAATGCTATAGTTAATTTTCAGAGTTTCGTTGAACCCTGTTAATCTAGTTTGTATTTTATGTAATGTACCTATTTTTATGTTGTTTAAATATCAACATAAATTGCCATGTTAATTTAAGTTTTTCACAGTATATCGCTAGTTTTATTTTTGCTTGTTATTTTTAATATTGATTTTATTTAAGTTAGAAATTTCATAAAAAGTTATAAAAATTGTAAATTGAAGACAGAATTATTTTTGTCGAGTGTAAGACAAGGCGACGTCGTATTAACTGCGCCATTAATGAAGTCGTATTATTATTATGTATTTATTTCTTTAGTAGAACTGTTAAGTCAATGGGAATACATCACTATAATATTATGTGCAGTTTCAATTATTCAATTGCAGCAGTGTTTGCAATAAAGCATCAAAATTCTTTGGCAGCAGAGTGGTATATGACAGACACTGATGTTTAGAACGCTATAAGCAGCAGGGGCCGCACGGTAAGTTAAGCTTTTTACAAATTGACATTTTGACAAATAGCACACAATTAAGTACATGTAGTACCTTGAAATTTTTTTTAACATAAATAGATTGTATTTTCGTGTTTTATTTTTAATAATTGTATACCGTACTAAATGTATTATTTTCATTGTCATTTATGTAACAGTTGCGTTGCTAAAAGGTTAAACTTACCGCGCGCCTCCCGGATGGCTGGGGTTTATGGAGCACTGTTATTGACACAGGATATTAAGTTGCATCAGAATTTGCGGTGTTGGCAGCAGCAGATACGTCTTTTTGATTTAGCTCGTAATTTGGAGGCCAAATATAGTGGTTGAGGCTCTATACCTTGGTCGGCAACTGTTCCATTGTTTCGTCAGCTTTGCGCTTGTTAGAAGTCTGCCATGTCGCGTTAAGGGGCACAGAATACTTAGGAACGTAGAAGTAAATCGGCGGGTAGGACGGCAAACTCAGTCACAGACACCAGGAAAGAAAATGGCTTCCCTGGCCATCAACATGGCAGAAACGCCTACCGCTAATCAATGCGCTAACCGGTAGCCAGGCCAATAGGAAACATGCAGAAGCCAAACACACTCTCGAGGCTGGCATCAACAGCCTCGGGCAGACAATACGCGGCGAAGTTCGCCCACATCAAACAAGCCGCCATGTTATTTCGCGTCTGTATTACTACTAAGTCTGTGACGAAAGCCCGACTGAATTTATCAAACAAAGCACAGTCTACCTACTGCCGCTCTCCGTGGACTAGTTAGCCGGGAATGGTTTTCAGTTCGGACTAGTCAGTAAATAAATAAATGAGGCGTGCAAAGCGGAAGTAGTGTAAGTCCGAAATTGGCAAAAATTGGTTAATTGCATGTAAGTCCACAACATGGCATCCTCTTTCAGTGCCAGAGTTAGGTAATCCATAGTTCACCCATTACCGTGTAGCGTGAAGCACTTTACTACTGCTGTGACATGTCCCGCCATTTTTCAATGCGGCAGTGAAGTACATCCATGGTATTGTGACAGATGGAGTTGAGCGGTTGAGTGTTACTTATGTATCTACCGTTAACAAAAATACACCAATTTTATTTATGCAAACTTAATATTTTACGTTTTCACGAAGGCCTGTTTTTCTCCCATAGTATATTTTTGACTTACGCCACTTCTGCTCTGCAAGACCCAAATATCGTAAGAGAATAGTACTCGAGGGCGAGGGCATCGCACTATGAACGCAGATTTATTCCTAGGGGCTCGTAGGCAATATGCGTACCCCGAAGGATAACATGAAATGTGGTCCTACGATGGAGAATCGCCGGAATGGACGATCCCCGAGAAAACCCGTCGGCCAGAGTCACGATTCCCACATCCGAATATCCGGGGACCGACCCCGCCGGGAATCGTACCCGGATCGTCTTGCTGGGAGGCGAATGGTTTGACAACTCAGCCGCCGCGACCCCACTTGGTCGGCATGAATGCTGGAACAGAACTCTGATCCAAGTCCCATACTCGACAGTCGACATTGTCGTCCCAGCGGACACAACACGAGTGCCAGCTGAAGAGTTGTGTCTCCAGCTGAGGGTCGGGAGTCAGGTGAATGGCGGGCTGGGTCGCGGGAGGCGTGGCCGACACCCAAACAACACCCCCTTCCCTTGCACACCCACACCTTCATCACAACAGCACCGACGCAGTGACGACATTCCCGCCGCGTCTGGGTCGCCGCCCAGCACATTCCCACTCGTCGTGAGTCATCCTCCGAGCCGCCTCTATAGTCCATCCCACAACGAGCAGACTTTTTAAACTAGAAACGGGACTGTTCTTGAGGATGTATGTCACTGCAAATGAATATTGCAGGGTTGCAAAAAACTCAAAACCAAAAGCAAAAAAAAAAAAGATAAGACAGCATTAGCTATTGCCAAAATATATATCAATTGTGTTCGTAACCCCGTTGAATAAATTTGAAATATATTTGAAGGGTAGTTGAATGGGTCTTTATGTTATAACTAGGGACGGGAATTTTTGGTGAAAAGATTTTTGCCCCACTTTGTTTCAGTGCCTTACGTGCACACCTGCAGCTCAACTTCATGGCTATTGACAGAGTGTTTTTGTGCAGAGTCGTTATTCATTAGACTGTGTCAACCAGTACACTGATAACTGCCACACATCACGTCTGTGATTTGAGGATTTAACCTCCACACACTGGGTGTTACGGCATCCAATCACTGACCACAAAGCAGAGACGATTATGCGCACGTAAGACACTGAAACATAGTGCTGCAAAACTATTTTCGCGAAATTTCCTGTCTCTGCTTATCAGATGTACGACTAGTCACTCACTGCAGCACCAGCCAATTAACAAGTAGTTGAAGACAATGTACACAGGATTGTGGAGTCCAGCCGGCTGGTCGTTCAACTAGAGAAATTTTCGGGACTCTAATTATAACACAGACAGATACACTGGTAAATCGCGGGAAAAGTTGATTGTTTGCTAGGCTCCAACATGCTATGTATAACAGTGAAGGTTTTGCACCTATATTGGCTATCATTTATATGAAGCACTGTGTCCCTCTTCAACAGACAGAATTATAACTGTACAGTTTTAACACATACGCGTGGATTTGCCAGAAAACTGTTCACATGTGTCACGATTGTGATACTACAGTTTATTGGAGACTATGTGAAATATTTTCGCGATTTTCCAGTGTTTATAAACATAGGCTACATGCGATACCGGAGAGGAATATATTCGGATCCAGGAAGACGACACGAAAACAAACAAAAAATAGAAGAACACAAATTTATTCCCGAACGGGATATAGTCGTTTTATCAAGAAAGACAAAATAAAGATAAACAAAGAAAAACAATAAAACAAAACTACGAAATCAGGTGTACGTAAAATGGCGACGCAATCGACAAGAGACACGAATGGATGTGAACATAGCTGACATAACAAAGAAATTTTTTATAATATTAACTTACTGCAGGAATCGTTCAAAGAACATTTTCTTGCCTGCTCACAAATTCATTGCCATGACCAAAGCGTATATAGGCAAACATATGTTGGTAGCATTTTAAACCATGGAAACCAAATGACAGTTAACTGCAGGCCATTAAAAAGCTATACCTGCAGACTTGTCAAAAAACTACAGTAGTATTTTTTATAGACTACATAGCTGGCAGAATACACAATCTGTTCACGAAAAAAACGGGGGGGGGGGGGGGGAAGAGCTTTGAAGAGAATCTAGTCAAGGATTAAAAAAAACTCAGGTGTTTTATTTTGAGTATAAGAAAATACTTACTTATGAACACGTAAAATTCACGTTATGAATTGGGAACTACAAGAACTCATTGACCCGTACTGACTTGAACACAATTTGTAATGTAATTGGCCACCGGTCGTTTTCATATTTGACTGCTTTACTTTGGAATTTTAATTATCGGCTAAAAGCTATCCCCGCTGCAAGCCACGACTTTGTATGCCAACGGTAGACGTCGAGGAAGTGAAAAACAGCTTTCCGTCTTGTCTGCAGTCAGAAAATAACGCTAAATTTGAAGATTTTTGTACGTACTGTGTTTGATGCGTGCGCTGCTGCTGTATAACAAAAAGTGGCTGAAATATACTAACTGGCTGAAACGAAAAATTTAATTACGGCTATAAAAGCATTTGTCTTGCTATGAATGGCCTATGAAACTCTCCTTCACCTATTTGTGTGTACTTGCGCTTGACCACAGACTAAATGGTAATACAGACGCGAAATAACGTGACGGTTCGTTCCATGCGGACGAACTTGCGTATTGGCTACTCGAGACTGTTGATGCCAGCCCCGTGTCTGTTTGTATCCCTGCATGTTTCCTATTGGCCTGGTTGGCGGCTAACAGGGCAGCCTCCTTACGCTGATCGGTGGTAGGCGTTTCCACCATGTTGTTGGCCAGTGAAGCAGCCATTTTGCTGGTGTGTGACTGAGTTTGCCGTCCTACCAGTTATTTCACTCCTGTGGCTTCACCTGCTCTGCTGTTCGCGCGAGCTCGAATAGTATTGGCGGATTGCCGGCTGCGGGCATTTAAGAGGAGTCCTTCGCGGTGTCAAACTTCCACCTTTGACGCGTGGTAACAGCGTAGCGATAAGAGCCAGTGTCCCACGCTTGACGAGAAGCATATCGCCTCTATTCGCAGAGCGCCAAACTGGCGTGCAAGGTTTCCGTCGTAGTCTTTTTACAATGGGACTTTAAGCGGTGGCCCAAATATTTTATTTTTGAATAGTTTGAAATAAAGACCAACGCATGCTTCTCGTTTTGCACTTTACGAATTCAGGTAATATTTTCGGGGTTACAACAGTCTAAAAAAAACCCGTTTTTAGTCATTTTGAGAGGCCCGAATATCATGTTTCTAGCAAGCGTGCTGAATTTTTGAAAAAAAAAAAAAAAAATAGATGCATGGTTTCAAGTGTGTGTTCTTTTCGCAGGTAAACATAATATGAATAACTTAAGCGGTTTCGCGTAAAAATGTATGCACGTGACACGCTGCAACGCCGTCCATGCGCCAGTCGAGGACTCCTTCTAACCGTCGCAGGTTACGAGACCCGTTGGAGCTCCAGAACGAATCCAGTGATAAGTAGGGCAGTGAACTTTTCGCGAAAAAAATTTTGTCCTAGTTTGTTTCATTGTCTTACTTGCACATCCGCAGTTGTGCTTCATAGTCAGTGATTGGATGTCTTATCTCTCACGTGACTTGGGGTTCTATCCACAAATCACAGCAGTGTGGAGTTGCAGTAACCTTATTGTGATTGGCACAGTCTAATGGGGGACGTAACTTTATAAAAACATGCCGTCAATAACCTTGAATAAGAGCTGCTGCTGCTCACATAGGTAGAGACCTGAAAAATTCGCGTTTTTTTTTAGGCGCAAGATAGAATTCCAGAAACTACAGGTCTGTATCACGTTCACGATTGGTCGTTGACTTACTCGACACTTCCCGGAAGTAACTGAGCCAATAATTAAACAGTAACTGAACACAGGCCCATTTAACTGAGTAAGAGAGCAGCTAATGAACAGCTGCTGTCTGCTTGAATACACTAATATTCTTGGAAGATAGCCTACAGGTCAGTGAATCCGCGGATTTTTCCCGTCTCTACACGTAAGGCATTACTAGGGGACGGAAAAATTCGAGGATTTCAATGAACTTCATGTTAGAATGCGCTGCCCTATGCATACTAAGGCGTACTCTAGCTGCTACTCAGTGAAACCGCGGACAATTAACGAGTAGATGGGGATTGAATATGCGTAGGACAATGGATTCTAGCATACAGGTCATTGAATCGGAGAAATTTTCCGGCCCCTCGGCATTACACACACAAACATTCACGTACGCATGAAAGTACTTTTTTCATTTTGCATAGCATTGGTAGGACAGAAAAAAATTTGCGTTTTATTTTGGACGCAAGCTAGTATTCAAGCAACTGTAAGTTCGAGCGACTTTCTCAACTGGCTGAAATCTTCTACATGGCACCGGCCAATTATAAAGAGTCAGCGTCAAATGAACGCAGCCCCACTCATGTGTAGAGCCCCGGAAATTTCGCGGATTCAACTGAGGAGAGGTTGGATTGCTAAGTCATGTACATGTTGGAAACTATTTCGATCGGGTCATTGTTTATTAAACGTGACCTTGCGGACTCCGAACCAATGGCGGACATGCGTAAAAACGCTCACGGACTCCTGCGCTACATCGTCAAATGTTCAAATGCTCACTCACTGGAG
>PNEQ01133106.1:0-20382 GCA_003012365.1 Medauroidea extradentata | reverse complement strand
TGGTGGGATCTTGGTTTGAACGAAAGTCTGTTGAACAAAACACGTGGCGCATCGGTGATTGGTGCTTAAGCGACCAGAAGCTTCTTCCAAATTCTGCAGGATCACCACAATGTTCCCTCCCTCTGCTGCCTCGCCATTTCCCCTCTCTACCGACGTCACAGCTCACTCCAACAGCACACGCGTCTATTTTCTACTGGCAAGGAACCAGGACGGACGTCGGAAATTGTGAAGGTGCGGTGCGGAGTTATTAAAGTTTAACGTAACATTTCAAGTCTGTTCACAATACATCATGGGAATCCATGCCATCGCACACAACTACCAGGTAACCTCCATTAAACTATAGCTATGCACTAGGCGAAAGTATGTCCATGGAAATTTCCACTCGGGAAAAATATTGCGTCATAACCAGAAACGTTAACTGCCGCTGATGTCAAGTTGACACCGTCACATGTTTTTGTAATCTCTCCATGGTTTCACTCTCTATCCGATCCTTTTCTGGAGTGTCTGTCAGAACTCTTTATTTCCCTCGTTTCCTCCCACGGGCTCCTCTTATCTTCCTCGGCTCTGCTTTTGGCAATGGACGAACCTGTTCAGGGGATAAAACATAAATTTGTGACATTGTTATATCTTGAGCATGTTTGTCCGACATTGTTGCAACTGTGGTGGAAGGACCAGGAATATTGGCTGCCAACTCAGATGTTCAGGCAGCATGTTCAAGGGATACAACAGAATTTTGTGTCATTGTTCTTTCTTCAACATCTTTCTCAGATATTGTTGAAACTGTGGGCAAAGAACCTGTGTACTTTGATGTAAATTGTTTCCTATTTTCATTGTTGCCAGAATTTTGAGTCTGTAAAACAGTGTGGTGTGTGCAACATCAAATGTTGATGCAGCAATTCTCTAATAGACATACTATTCTTTAAAACTGCTTCCATTGCTCTATCCATATCGTCTTCACACACATTGGGCTTCAAACGTTTCTTCTTGTAATCTCTGACCATAGTAATGTAGTAGAGAAACAGACTAATGTCACAAAGCTGTAGAACTCTCACACATTGATGCTCAATGCCATTTTCATTATTTTCTTAAACAAATTTCCGATTGGGGTAGGTTTGAACACTGTTCAATTGTGCCCCACTTGTATTGTTCAAATCTTCCCCATGTGGCTTACTTCGACTAATGTAAACACAAAGAATTGAGGTTATGTTCTTGTGAAATAAATACATAATAAATATGTAGCCTAAATATAGCACCTAATCGTGAAATATAAAGAGATCCACAACTGTATAAACTGTGCACTCCACATCCTTACAGATGCTTACAGTGCTGTAAATAAACACATCCACTCCACAGGTAAAAATTGTCAACTGAATTGGCGGCAAACATGTGACTGCTGTGGAGCTCAGTCCTACCAACAAAACTCTACAGTTGTACTCTTTGCCTATACTATATTTGGCGGGAAATCTCAAGTGTTCAAAAGTGCCCCATGTTCTAATGTGCCCCCCTCTCCCCTATATATATATATATATGTATATATATACAGCTTCCTCTCTACTCAGCTGTGCAATATAATATACCAATATTAGTATCTATGCAAGTTTTATGTTCTCTATCATGATTATACTTTTCTGCACATTTAATGCAATGTTTTTGTGCAGAATTTAGTTATAGTACTAATCAAACACATAGGGTAAAATATTTGTTTACATAAACTTAACTTTATCTACATACTACCGCAATTCATACATAAAATAGTTTTATTTACAACAAAGTCCAGCATTTGTACACTCATAAGCTTCAAGTAATAGCTTTGCAATCTATAGCACAAAGTCCTCGCAGCAGAAGCGACACCTACAACACAGCTACAGATGATGTTGCTATCATTCTCGATGATGACCAGGTGTAGACGAAGTGGCAGCCAACGTGGCTGAAGTGGCAGTGAACATGTGGGAAAAGCCCATAGTCATGGTCGAAGAACGACTTGTAAGCGTGGTCCAAGTGGTGGTGAACATGGGCGAACAGCTCATCATCGTGGCCGAAGTGATGACGAACATCGGCGAAGTGGCTGCAGTGGCTGCTCGTGCGTTAGTGCCAGGTAGGGCTGCAGTTGCCAAGAGCTGTACAGGGTTGTGCGCTGGTTGCCTCCACAGACACTGACACGCTGATGTGCAGGTGCCCCTTACAACTGAGTGGTCACAACAGATCTAGTAGCCGGCAAATATTTCACAATAGTTTGTCTATGGCGCGATCATCAAGAGTGTACAGTTCCGACTCTCTCCAGCCCCACCTGGCAACAACCCACGAGCCGCCACTGTGTGGCTAAAGTGGTGGCGAACTCTGGCCAACAGCTCACGAACACACACAATTCGGCTGCTACACGTAAGCTGTTAATCTGTATGCATGAGTTCTTATAGTGTAGTGAGGTGCTCAATCACTTTCAGCTATCTTGTAGTAATTAAATTCAGACCTCACTTTTACACATCACTTTTAAACCTCACTTTTAAATCCCACTTTCAGAACTCTATTTTACACCTAAAATTTAGACCTCAATTTCAGACCTTGCCATTAACTCTCTTTTAAACCTTACTTCTAGACCTCACTGATAGCATCAATTTTAGACCTCAACTTTAGACCTCACTTTTAGACATCTCTTTAAAACCTCGCTGTTAGACCTCAATTTATACCTCAATTTTAGACCTAAATTTGAGACCTCACTTTGAGACCTAAATTTTAGAACTCAATGTTAGACCACAATTTTAGACCTCCCATTTAGGCATCACTTTTAGACCTCACTGTTAGAGGTAAATTTTAGTCCTCAAATTTATACCTCAATTTTTACCTAAATTTTAGACTTCAATTTTAGACCTCACTTTTAGTCCTCACTTTTAGAGTTAAATTTTATACTTAAAATTTTGATCTCAATCTTAGAACTCAATTTTGGACCTCACTTTTAGACCTCAGTTTCAGACCTCAATTTCAGACCTCACTTTTAGACCTAAAAACCATACCTACCCATTATACTGTACTATTCAAATCATTCACTCATCTTAGCTGTAAGCATACACTTGTTTCAAATTAAATTAATTAATTTCAATATAGTTTTAGCACACTCTTGTAATCTCTAACCACATTCACTATCAATTTGAGTTACTCTAATATGGTGCAATATATTTTTATACATCTTTGAGTGTTACAAGTCAAAATCAAATTTAACAGTAAATTTTCCCTCATATTTACAAAATTTTTGCACAGAGTGTTAAAACCACGATTTTTCAGTCTTATTCAACATCCTTAAAATTTTCAAGTAGAAGGTATTTGTACTGGAGAATAAATAATATTTTTTTTACTTAGCTTTCAAACACTATAATGATTACCAAGAGCATCTCCTGGAGGACGGGCTAGCGACGACGGCAGTGCACTCAGGTAAGGGGTTACACAAGACAAGGGCCTCATCGATTCTCCCCACTGGCCCTGAAGTGTGTCAATGTAACACAATGTATCGGGGGAAACGGGGTCTGTCTCCTTCAAGCCTTCCAGCCGTCACCACCTTGCCAGGATGGTCCTGGGTCGAGACCCACGACGTGCCGCCGTCCGTCGATAGCCGACACAATCATCATCAGCCTCCGGTATCATGCTAAGGGTGAGGTCTAAGGTGTCCAAAGGGTCACCCATCATAGAGTGGACCAACAGTTATATATTTAAACAGCCAACCTACATTTATCTAGTATAAACGTGTGGTATTTTGTAACTAACTTATGTAGAGTAAAGCCACATAATTATAATTAATTCCTTTAACAGTAACCCTCACTCTTAACTTGACCACTCAACCACTATAAATAATATGTAAAACCTACTAAAATAACAGTTTTACAACACTGGTGGAAGCGCCTTAAGCTCCTCACCTCTCACAGCCAAGCCACCATCCCCCCAAATTAATCAACTAAAAATTTAATCAAATTATTAATTGAATTAATTTCATCACCCACCTTAACGATAGAATGTTTAAATTAATTCCATAGTAAGCAAAATTTTAATCAGCCTCCGTCCCCCAATTAATTAATTAACTTTGATTAAATGAATTAATTTCCCCACCAACCAGCCTGTAAATTCTCGTATAAATAGAAAGTCAAAACTCCAATGGCTGGATTTTTAAATTAATCCTGCTGTAAGCAAAAATTTTAATCAGTTTCCGTCCAACAATTAATTAATTAATTTTGATTATTTGAATTAATTTCCCTTCCCAACCAGTGTAATTCCTTAATTATAATATTAAAATTTCTGTTGAAACCAATTATAATTATTATGATGTTAAAATATTCCATTTTAGTTGCTGTTAAAACATGATTTAAATAATTAAATCAGTAAATAGACTTTAAGATTTAATAATGCAGTCACTATAGCAATTTAAAACAATTAAGTAAATTCATTGCAAACTTTCTATTTATAACATTTTTATGCAGTTATATTTTAATTATTCCTCTGTGTGTGCAGTAATTTCATAAATTCTTTAGAACAGTTAATAACCACATTCAGCATTTTATATTAAATTTAAAACATATATTAAGTTTAAAACGCAATTAATATTTAGTTGCATTCATTTGGTCGCTAATGCGAGTCATGTAGTTGTGAATGTAATGCCGTTGTACTTTTCACAGTTGTTGAAATTGTTTTCATTAGTACGTGATATTACTATTTCGCTGCCAAATGGAAGGCAGAGTTCATGCAGTAGCTTCTTCCAGTTCACGCGCACGCACGCACGGTGCGGCAGCCCACTTACAAGGAATTCGCAACTCAGCTTACAGTGCTACCAACTTCTTGTGTCGAGCGGTGAAGCGAGGCAGGTTGACAAACTTAACCTTACATTACCGTATAATGTATTAGAAGCTTGTTTAGTTATTCTTTCCACATTACGTTATTTCATTATCCTTTCACTATCACTTTCACTTAAGAGATATGAGGCAACGCAAATACTAAGAATGAGAGTCGTTATGTTCATTCAGAACTGTGGTCCAGGACTTTGCCAATCTTGAGGTAGCAAACGTAAAACACCTGTTACAGCTGCAGAGATGATTGATATAAAGAGTGTTAGAACTGTGAGTGAGTCCTCACCATTAGGAGACCCCTTCTTCTCTTTTCATTTTTCTTCGATTTGCGCATCCGGCGTGCGAATTTGATCTCTGCGGGTAGAGGGACCGCCCCTTTTGCTCTACTGGCCGAGCTGGCTGTATGAGCAGTTTTGCACTTTCAGATGTGGGTCCATGATTGCGACACAGTTGATTTTTGGGCAATTGTACCTGAGTACGACTAGCCTCTGATCTCCTATGGTGAGCTAGAGAGCCGATATTTCCCTTGTGTTTGTCCTGTAATTTCTCTTAAATACTTACTTTTCTTTATGTAAATTTCTCTTACTACTTTTTATTCAGTATTTCAGATATGGGATAAAGTAACCAGTTTTAATAATTAACTCCTTATAAATCACAGCATACCCTATATATAATATTGAATAGATGGTAGTAATTATAATATTCAATTTTAATATTAATACACAGTCGCGCGCAAAGTAGTTTAATGTAGCGTTTCAAATAGTACAAGCAGTAGTGATATCCACATTACGTACAGTAATATTAATAATTATAAACCTCACGTACAGTTATAAGTATCCTCTTACCGATATAATAAATAATAATAACTCGTACACTTCGAATGATATTCGTTATGTTAAACTCTAACTCCTCTTCGGTTCGTTTGACATTACGGGATATAGGTTTTCAGGGTTAAGTCACTCATTTCAGAGGGAATTTTTCTTTCTTTCTCTTTTTTTTTTCGTCGGCGAATTGCACGTAGTGAGTGCGATTTCGGTCTCTGGGAGGAGTGGTGCCCTGCCCCAGAAAGACCACCTTTGTGCCCTATTGGTGCTGTGGCTAATCAGGCCATAGGGTACGTCCTTGGATGCGATGGGAGCCCTTGTCAATGTGGGGGTAGGCATGCGACACATTGTCTATGTCCAGATACCAGAGTACTCTGGTCGTCCTTCTGAAATGAGTCATAAGTGCAGTTTTTGTGTGTCCGAGTTCGATTTATTTCATGGTTTTGTTAATTGCTATATATTACTAAGCTCAAGTACTTTCTTAAGTATGTTTTCTTATATCGGTATTTTCCCCTGACTACTTGGGCCTACATATTTTTATAATATTTATGTTACAACCAATATACTTATCACAATGATCCATATGTTCAGTTAAAATAAGTTCATAATAAAATAATAAATATTCCGGTATGCGCACACACAGTAGGTAATATTAATATACATATCACAGTGATCTATACATCTGGCTAAAATAAGTTAATAATAATAATAACATAAAAAAGGTTCCAGCAGGCGAACACACAGTACGTAATATTAATTAAATTAAACAGTAATTTATTCATAATTTTTTTTTGTAGAATATTTAACACGTAAATATAGTGACAGCATCGTATAGATTTAATAATAATAATTTTACATTTCCACTCAGTAATATTTCAATAGAAGCAGACCACTTTCAGACACTAAATTAGAAATTTTGTGACATAATAATGATGGAGAGTTTTTATATACCTATTAAATAAAATTACTAAAATTGATATGTGCAATAAGTGAATGAATGTCTATATTTTTCAAGAAAAAATTTCATAATAGAATTTTAGTACATGAACTTAAACCAGAATTTTAAGTTGCAGGTCACCAGACACTACAACCAGACCATATCCAGATCGACGCTTACAGAACATTGACTTATGGTCATCCGACAACAGCCGGCGAAGACAAAAGCAGCGCTGCCAACATTGACCTGAGCAAGCAACCATTACCTACCGCAACATTCTGCTAGCTTCTAGTCGTTCACACCAGGTTCTCTTACTCAACGTATGCTTTCTACAGTCTCAGGTAACACCAGCAGTTCTATACTTACAAACACTTACACATCACGGTCGACCGTTACACAAAAACAGTTACACACATAACACAATACAAACATGAGAAAATTTTTTTTTTGGCAATCTATCTCAAACGCATGTAAAAACAGCATTAAGAACAATTTAATAGGAAACATTCGTTCTACACAAAGTATTGTATTTCTAATATCAAGTATATAATGAGTAATTGTTATTTATTTAATTGTAAATCATATCTTAATATACATAAGTGAGCTCACATAAGATGTATATTTATTCTGCTAAAAATGAAACATTTTACTTTATACATGTACATCAGTATTGTTTTGAAGTCAATGTACTTTTTAAAGCGATTATTAAAGTAGTACAATACCGTAATAATATCCAGATAAAATGCCTTAAATTGCGAAGAAAGAGCAAACAACAAAGTTTACGAATTTCTCTTAAAGCATTTGTAACCCGTAATTTTATAAAAAAAAAATATGTATTTCGCTTGGAAAATGTATCATTCATATTACAAAAATATGTATTTTAGAATCACATAAAAATATATAAAATATAATTGACATAAAACGTAATTTATATTGAATGTAGGAATATCTAGTAGTCAAAAAGTAAAATTTTGTAACACTGCGATCTAATAATACCACTTAATGACATCACACATTTGTTAAAAGAAAATGATAATAGTTACATAATGTTATTTAGTGTTAAGAAAGTGTAAGTCCCTTGTAGTCCTATCGCTTTGATTGAAATTTAGGAGGAATGGTGCACCAATTTTTAACGTTTCTAGAAATTAATTTTCACAGTTACAGTAATAGTTAATATACTCCTAAATTTCTAACTATTCCGTCTTAATCCACACCCTAAAACCTTATCATGGCCATTAGATATAGTTCATACACCGATCTGTAAATTTAGAAAGTAGTAAACTGTGATAATCTTGTAAATTTTTTAGCAACATTTTAATACATTTTGTGCGAGGGGAGCGTAATTTATATTCAATTATTCTTAATGTAAATTGTATGCAACTAAATTTAAATTTTCTGTTAACTAAACTAAATATTACAAGGCAAGCTAGATAGACCCACCAATACATGGTTATTCAGAACAATTACCGCCAAGAAAAGGCTGCGGATATGTCGCGACATACACTCCTAGTAGTCTGCCGCGTTCGCGAAAGAAGATTTGCACGTCATAGTTATAATCCAAGGCCACTCATCAAATCTTCACCTTCAGCAGTACAACAAAGCTCGGCGCTGACCGAATGCAAACAGCAGAATTGCAAGAGACGAAGGCAGATCCTTTACCTTTAGCTGACCGCCTGCCGTAGTTTTTCCTTCACTATAATTTTTCCTTTCCGTCTAAAGAAGTAACCGTATTCCATATCCTACTGCCACAATACTGCCAGAGCACATACTGAACCATATACAAGATGGTTACTATCTCAAGAACCTACTAACCCTTACGATACGGGGACGTATTATTTTGGAAACATTGGGGGTAATGTTATGATTACCAAGAGCCTCGCCTGGAGGACGGGCTAGCGACGACGGCAGGGCAATCAGGTCAGGGGTTGCACAAGACAAGGGCCTCAGCGATTCTCCCCACCGGCACTGAAGTGTGTCAATATAACGCAATGTATCGGGGGAAACGGGGTCTGTCTCCTTCAAGCCTTCCAGCCGTCACCACTTCGCCAGGATGGTCCTGGGTCGAGACCCACGACGTGCCGCCGTCCGTCGATAGCCGACACAATCATCATCAGCCTCCGGCATTATGCTAACGGTGAGGTCTAAGGTGTCTAAAGGGTCACCCATCATAGAGTAGACTAAAAGTTATATATTTAAACAGCCGCTCCCCTCCAACCTACATTTATGTAGTACAACCGTGCAGTATTTTGTAACTAACTTATGTAGAGTAAAGCCACATAATTATAATTACATTAACATAATTCAATTAACAGTAACCCTCACCCTTAACTCGACCACTTAAATAGTTTCTTTATAAAAGGCCTACCTCTGGCTACAGCCACCCAACCACTATAAATAATATGTAAAACCTACTAAAATAACAGTTTTACAACAACACTGATTCCTGCATTAGTATTTCTTATATCAGCCAAAGCCTCTTTAGAAAACAAAACCCATTTTACCTATTTACTGTATCATCTGTTCTTGAGTTATTGGATGATACAATATATTTCATGTACATGGGATCATGGGAATAGTCTCCAGCTTCTTGCATTAAGATTAAAACTCTGAGTCTATCTACCAATTCATCAGGGTCATCGGAAATTTCGTAGTCAGTATGGTGGTCAGTTCCTGATGTCTTCATACCACTTGTCTTTGTCTCGTGTCTGGTGATATCTTGGAGTGTGAAGGTAATATGTTCTTCAAGAACCTCATCAGGACTATCTTCATAATCTTCAACAAGTACACCATAATCCCTTTTATTCAACAACGATGCATTAGTAGCTTCTTTTTCAAAATTATCATTATTTATGGTTACCTTCATATATACCCTGTATACATCTTAATTCTTCTTAGTTACATTTTGATGAAACTTGTAATTTTTTCCTGAAGATCTAGTAGGTATGTATTTCGTTTGAGCTGCCTGGATCTCTTTTTTTTTTTTTTCACTACCTACACATTCCTTAAGACCCTTATCTTCTTGGCACATAGCACCTACATTATCAATCGGAGTTAATTTCATTGACGGTATGTTTCCAGCTAATCAAGGAGTGTTAACAGTGCAGGTCATGAAGTGTCTTTTCAATTTTAGTAGAAACTCAAAGTTTTAATTCATGAGACGTAATCGTTGAATTTGGAGGTATACCTTCCTTCAGTATGGAAATTTTTCATGTAAGATTGGCATTGACAACGAAGAAAATGGAGTCAGGATATCAAAGTTGTCGATTTTGTGGAGAGGACTTCTTGGGGTATACTGTCCAATGACATCAGAAGATGCAATGTACGAAGAATCCATTCCGGGTGGTATTAAACTGTGAAATAAGTTCTAAGTAGTTTTCCCGTAGTAATAACTTAAAAAGACACATCATGGCCTGTAAAGTTAATGTTCCTTGATCAGCTGGAAACCTACCATTAACCTAATTAACTCCTGATGACCCTAATGAATTCGTAGATGGACCCAGACGTTTAATCTTTATGCAGAAAGCTAGAGATTATTCTCATGTGCATGAACACATTGTATCATTCAAGAAATGAAGAACCGATGATGCATTAAATGTGTAAAACTGGGTTTATTTTCTATGGTGCCTTTGGCTGATGTTAGAAATACAAATGCATGGATTATTGCGGAAAAAAATAATTTATAAAAATAATTATTAATTAACGACAACAAATACCATATGTTTGAAAGAATTTAGTATTTGGTATAGTATTAAATAAATCGTGGTTTTGATACTCTGTGTGAATGTAATGTATATATGAGAGAAATTTTACTTTTTAGTTTGATGTTGACTTGTAACACAAATATATATATATATATATAAATAGACTGCTTCAGATTAGATTAACTGAAGTGGATGGTGAATGAGGATAGAGATTACCAGTGTGTGCTAAGAGTAGATAGTAATAAATTACTGTATCTATGAAACAAGTGTATTCTTACAGTTAAGATGAGTGAATGATCCAAATAGTACCATATAATGGCTAGGTGAGGTTTTTAGGTCTAAAAGTGAGGTATAAAATTTATGTCAAAAATTTAAGTCTAAAATTTAGTTCTGAAAGAGAGGTCTAAAATTAGGTCTAAAGTTCATGTCTATAAGTAAGGTATAATGTAAGGTCTAAAAGAGAGGCCTAAAGGTGAGGTAAAGAATCGAGGTTTACATTTTAGGTCTAATATTGAGGTCTAAAAGTGAGGTGGTTTAAAAGAGAGGTCTAAAATTAATAACTATAAGATAGCTGAAAGTGATTCAGCACTTCACTGCACTATAATAACACATGTACCCAGTTTAAAAGTTAACATATATCACCCCAAATAGTATTTGATATGCTAGTATCCTGAAGTATGGTACAATATAAAATAGTTGCATGAAATAGTATGTGTGCAGATTGACAATGTTCGTGATCTGATGGCCAGGGTTCGCCACCACTTCAGCAACGATGACGTGCTGTTTGCCGATATTCACCATCACTTCGACCACGAACATGAGCTATTCGCCCATGTTCGTCACCAATTCGACCACGATAACAAGACATTCGCCCATGTTCGCCACCACTTCGGCCATGACGAGTAGCTGTTAGCCCATTGCACGCTGCCATTTCAGCAGCATTGGCTGACACTTCGTCTACACTTGTGTCATCAACGAGAACGATAGCAACATATGTATCTGTGCAGTATCCAAGATTGCAATGCAATTACTTGAGGCCTATAAGTGTACAAAGGCTTAGTTTAGTTGTAAATTAAAGTTATTACATATCTGAGTTTAGGCGCTATAGATGATATTAAAACTAATACAGATTGTATGTTTTCAAGAAAGATCCTATATGTAGACAATATATTGTAAATAAAGGTAATTTTTTTGTAAATACATGTGTTTCGTTACCCTAAGTGTTCGATGGATATTATAATCAAAATCTGCCCAAACATATTACATTAAATGTGCGTAAGGTTACACCCATGATAGAAAAATAAATTGTATGGATTCTAGTACTGGGATATTATATTGCATAGCTGAGTAGTGGATAAGCTACATACATATATATATATACATTTATATAATATATGTGTGTGTGTAATTCTGAAGTTACGGGAGTAGTTGACATTTTCTGACAGGAACCGAAAAATTCGTGAAGGTTGGAGGAGGAGTCGCGAAGGTTCGCGAAGGAGTTGTGCAGGTATGTGAAGAATTCATGGAGGTTTGCGAGGATATGCGAAGGGGTTGCCTTTAAACAATTAAAAATAAACGTCTTTAACAAAAATCTGCATACATAATTTGATCCATGTTTAGAATATTAAAATTTATAATGGGCTTTGAGAGTTTTCTTGTCAGATCTGTGTGTGTGTTTTCGTACACTGGAAACCTGTGTGTTGGTAGACTAGACCTGGCTGATGCTTGATACATTGCAGGTAAGCAGCAGTTTTCGCGTGCATGTAGTCTTGTGATACAGGACACCACACAGGTGTGCGGGCGAGAAATGTTCGTGAAAGCAAATACACAGAAGTCAGGTTGCACCAAACGACGATGCTACGTGAAAGTGCTCGTTATGCACTTCCCATCGTATACATAGTGTCGCGTAATATCGCTCCACGAAGCTTTTCTCTGATTTTGACAGGGTGAGACAACCGCATGGCGCTCTTGTGTGCATGCTTAAGGCTTCGTACATTTCATAATCATATGCTGTGAAAAATTATCCGTTACAAGAACTTCTTCTATATTAATGCTAGCTTATTTTTAATTCTTACAAAATAACTTTGAAAAAATCTTATTAAAAACAATGTGTGATACATAAATAATATTTATTTATGTGCAGAATCAAAAGAAGTATGAACATATAATTACCTAATTGGAATGAAATCAGTAATTGCACTAAATCTGAAATAATTTAACTAAGGAAATAAGTGGCAATACTAATCATTTATAATAGTAATGAATATAATCTATATTCGTACTTCTAATATGCAATTAATAGCACTTAATAGTTTCCAATATACATGTGAATAAATGAAACAATATTCCTATATCTGTAAATCAATATCAACATTATTAAATCCATTTTTGGAATATCTGTGAATATTTCATTTATAAAAATCGCTAGTTACCAACATCAATAAGTTATTTATATTTACGATATGATTGTATTTAACGAATACAACATTTAAACTCACACTACCATACCTCGGTACCCAATGGATGAAGGCGCCATTCAGTTTTAAATGATGCAGCATTTCGTGCTTCGGGGCTCCGCACCGCCAAAGAATTTTTTAATTTACATACTTTAAAATTAACATTTTAAATTTTTTTTTAGAAAACTAAGGACTTGAAACCACAAAATCTATAAAAATGGAAAACTGTAGTCTTTATAATTTTAAATATGATAATATCCAGGCCTCCACATTTGCCGAATTAAAAAATACGTTTTCGTTAGGAAATAATTTTAACATGTATAAACCTCTGGCACAGAGATTTTCGGATAGTAAAATTAATTTCAAATAAAAATGCGGTATTTCTTAAATTTGGTTACTATAGAAGCCTAGATATTATGACATAAAACTTATAAGAATGTCAGTTTTTTTCGTCGATTTTGTGGTTTTGTTCATTATTGTTCAAAATCCGCCTAAGCTACATGACATGTAACCCTTACATTCAGCGCGACACTGGCGCTGCCTAGTACGTGACACGAGAATCAAATAATCGATTGATCTAAGGTATATCGACCACGTGGATTAACTTATGGCTAAGTCGAGAACTAGTATGGTGGCGACAGCAGTGCCCCGAGCGATTAACTTTGTAAACTAAAAGATGATGACAAAAGCAGCAGCGCCCCTAGCAGCCAACTCGAGAAACAAGTAGCAACGCCTACGCCGAAAGTTGTCGAGGGTGTCTGAGCGCAACCGAAATTTATGGTGGCTCACAACAAGACATGACAGACGAAATGTAGTAGATAAACAAGATGACGGGCAGTCGCAAGTTGTATGGATACAAGATGTACACCATGATGTCATCCAAGATGGCTGCCACGACATCATCGGGGTCAAAGGTCGTCCACTCACCCACAGCCACCAGATGCTCCACCATTATCGGCTATTTCTATCTACTATGATGTTTGTTGCTGGGTGGATTGTGGCGGGTCCTGAATTCCGTCCACTTGCATTTCGGGATTGTTTATGGCTTTAGGTGAATGCACTGCCTGCTATAGGTGATCTTGAACCTCAGTTAAATTGTTTGTTGAGGCCTTACCACGCTCCCAATGAGGCTGTGGTGTTGGTTTGATACCTGGTTTACTCCTTGAGTGCGGCTATCTAGCACTCGGCAGAGGGAACTGTTCCTTATTCGTGGAAAGGATGAAACTTATTTCGAATTATGGTATGTACCTATTTGTTGCTTGGAGCCAGACTGGGGGAGGTTGAAACTGTGGCGGCCGTCTATTCGGCCCCGCGACCTACCAGGCCTCTGGCTGTGCCCTGTAGCCCCATCCCTGCATGAATGGTGGCGAAGGGGGTGGCTTGTTTTATTTGAGTAGCCTGGAGACAGGAGGTTGACGCACATGCGGGGTCATGGTACCTCTCGGCGCGCGCCTTGTGGAAATCACTTGTTCAGCTTCTGCATGAACACCTCACACTGGTGGAAGCAAGCATTGCGTGGCTATCATCACTTTACGCACCCCACTGTGTTTGTACAGTTTGTAACTCTGTGGTTACCAGCACAGTGAGGGCACACAGTCCGAAATGATACTGTGCTGTTACATGGTCAAACCTATAACAGATTGTGCACTACACAAGAGTGTTCGGGTGTTTATATGGCACCACAGCCACTGGAAGACCGAGCACAGATTTAAGTTTTGTCATGGTTGGTTTGTTTCCTAGAGGGACATCCACGTGAAACATATTGGTGGGCTCCCTGTTTCTGTCGTTAATTTGGTGAACAATTATTACTGGGACTGTTGGATAAGGTTGGCGGAAACACGCGCAACAATTTGTTGCAATATTACCTGGCAAGCCGGAGAGCAAGACGTCCGAACTGCAATCAGGTCAGTGTTGGGAAACCACTGAAGAAAGCAACTCACCTCACCCCCCTCGTAGTTGCACAATTTCGAGGACAAGCACGCCGATATAAGGCACGGTTAACAAGTAAACGGGGTCCGTCTCCTTCAAGCCTTCCAGCCATCACCACCATCTCAAGGATGGTCCTGGGTCAAGACCCACGATGTGCTGCCATCCGTCGATAGCCGACACAATCGTCATCAGCCTCCGGCATCATGCTAACAGTGAGGTCTAAGGTGTCCAAAAGGTCACCCATCATAGAGTAGAACAATGTAAATATTTTAACAGCCGCTCCCCTCATATCTTAATTATGTTGTACAACCGTGTAGTATTTTGTAACTAACTATGTAGAGTAAAGCCACCATAACTATATTAATATATATCATTTAACCGTAACCCTCACCCTTAACTTAACCACATACTAGTTTCAGTATAAAGTGCCCACCTCT
The DNA here is from genome assembly GCA_003012365.1 of Medauroidea extradentata. Lineage (NCBI taxonomy): Eukaryota > Metazoa > Arthropoda > Insecta > Phasmatodea > Phasmatidae > Medauroidea > Medauroidea extradentata. Next base: position 5,275 of record PNEQ01133106.1, on the reverse strand, counting down.
GACTTCAGCCACCCAACCACTATAAAGCAAGACTAAAACATATTATTTTTAAAAGAAGTTTACAACACTGGTGGAGGCGCCATTTGCTCCCACCATGCATCCCAGTGTTGGAAATTAACTGCGCAATTTGATTAACGTGGAAATCAATGCTGTTTTTTGGGCATCCACTTTCGTTCAGAATGATTTTAGTAGTAACTACTGGAAGAAAATCTGCCTCCGAAAATACATTGGGATAATGAGTATGAAATACATGATAAATACTTATTTCATTTTGAACACTGTCATTCTTAATATATTGTTTCTGTGGGGGGGAAATAAAAAATTCTATTACATCAACGGGTTTCGAACCTGCGTTCAAGAACGGTACGAAAGTGTCGTGAGGAGCCCGCTGGGTTGTTGCGATTTCGATGTGTGCCTCTGTACGCTGCCGAAGATACCCAAAGTGGGACTTAGTCAAATTTCTGGCCTGTAGAGAGGCGGCATTTTTTGTGTCGCCTAGTGTACACGCCTAGCAGATACGTGTACCGTCAAGACGTAAATAGAAAATTCCTATACAGAATCCATCAACTCTCGCTAATGAACTTAACAATTACTATTAAATTCGAATAAAGTAGGCACTGTGTTTGTTAAGCTGAAAAATTACCGTAGCCGACACAAAATTTAGAATGCTGGTAGAACAAGCATTTAATAAGTTAGTAAAATTTGTACATTAATTAAAGTATCACAGATAGGAAATATGATTTTATAAAAATAACAAAAATTAGTTTAAGCAATTCATAAATAGAATGTTTTTAAAATACTCATACTTCGTTTTCAAGACGTGTGTAAGTTTCGACATAGTTATGAGCTGGAAAGCTACTTCGTTCTCAAAAAAAATTTAAGAATTGATTTCACAGGTAATGGTAGTAAATTTTCTCTCAGAATAATTATAGAAACTTCAGGTGCCTAGACTGTGACTCAAACCTTATGTAAATAAACTTTCGACACGGACATTAAAATACGTGTAATTTTACTTCAAATTTACCATCTTTCAAATATAAATATGAAATATAATGAGCCTATATAAGGAGAGGTAATTAAGTGTTTGGTGAGTTAACACCAGCCTTGCCAGGGAACCTCATCGCCCCGACGTCCAGACGACCGTCTTTTAAGGTAGTTTTGAGTGGTTGCTCCTCCTGGATACTAACCCTTCGAGGTCCGGCATCCTTCCGACATGGTTTAGAATCTTCTTACACTTTGAATAACGACCAAGAGTGGGCCAAGCCCCATCCTCAGTGAGACGCGGAGCTCCTGACAGCTACAAGTTACACCTCTCCGGCCACGTAAGAACTCCCCGAGAAAACGTTTTCTACTACACTATCCTTACACCCGACTCTGCTGACCAAAGCAGTCCTTCTTGGGCAACCGGCAGCCGGCCATCGCTACCATGCCCCCGTTTTTCGCAATCGACGGGATGTGTTGAGCAAATTAAAGCCGCACATAGACGGGAAAATGAGTACTAACTTTTTCTTTCCAATAACAAATTCAATGCGTTAAAGATTTTTTTCGAAATATCTAAATTTATCATCCATACTAATTTTTAAGTGGCGATTTGGGTAATTCATCAATCGTAATCACACATCAAAAATATTTGATGTTTAAATGATATTTTCAATATTTTAATTTATTAATGAGCAGAATTTTTTTTCTTCCAAATTTTTGCTATACCTAGTCCAACTTTTCCACTTCCAAGCTATGTCTATGTTGTCTTGCTATTTATTGATCCCTCTTTTTGCCTATGTGCTTTGCTAACAGCAGTTTATATACCACCAGTTAATGGCCCGAAAACGCCTGCTGCAGTAATAATTATTGGTAAAACGCCTGTTCTATGAAGAGTTCAACAATTTCTAGTGATCATTTCTTTTGACAATTTTTTCGGTTGCGGTACAGAAATAGTCAAGAGTCGTTCCTTTTCCATCTATAAGTTTCTAATTTTTACGATCAACTTGTTCTTTTGTCCAAAAAAAATTATTATTTAAATTCTCAAGTTCATCGTTGGATAATTGAAATACAATATATTTAACTTCCACTAATACATGTCACATTTATTTATATTAAATTTTATTTCCGAACCAAGTTTATGCTCAATATGCATAGTTGCTCCAGTAATTCCAGACCAAAGTCTTTCATTTAAATCTGCATCAGGAGAATAAAAAATGTTAACACATTTATTTTCTTTATCAGCAATATGTCGGTTTTCCAAATTTTTGTGATGATGATATGCAATATCGTATTCCATTGCCACTGTATCTAATGGATTTATTAGTGCATCTTCTCTTTCTAATATTTCTTTCAATTTGGTTCCAGGACCCAAGTTGTGATATCCTGGAGTATTTAATTAGAATAAAAATGAATAAGTTATATCATTTAATAGTCCTGTACCATGATATAATCAGATTCCTTAGAGACTACGGAATTGAATTAAATACGTGTTTAAGATATGGATTTCAGGATTTTTCACTACATAATCATTAAACTTACTGCTCGACATATCCAATATTCCTACTTTCTGATAGTTATAATTTTTAATCCCACCATTTTCTTCACCATCTTAAAAGTAATCTAAGAATAAGTTTTCTAATATTATCCATCCAAATACATTATTTTGGTAATTCATTATATTTTGTAATACCACTAACATATATTGGTGATCTTGGTGTAATTTATCATTGTGCTGTATTAGGCGCTGATTTTGGTTTATATCTTTTAGAAATTATAATAAATTTGCCTAATTAAATGAATGTCATTTCACATTCTATTAGAATTTTATTGTTTGCTAGAATTACATGCAGCATTTGTTGATAAAACTATTTTCATGCAATTACTATAGTCATCATTAGCGAATTTTCCTTCAAGATCAATTACAATATTTTTGTTATCAAATTTGAGAGTACATCAGTTAGTAATGTATTCATTATTTCTAACAATGATTTACATTCATGAATACTTATTTTTGTTCCTCCAATATATAAACTATTTCCATCTGTACATAATCCATATTTGGCATTAATTTAATAAGTTTTTGAGAACTATCTTTGCTGAGATTAGTAGCAGAAAGTCGTTTGATTCCACACATTTGTTGAGATATATCTTCTAAAAATTAATGTTTCTCAAAAGATGATTCTTCTGGAGTTGCTGGATAGTCAAAAATTTTAACAGCGACTGGAACAAGTTCTCAAATCAAATTTTTATTTTCCATAGTAACGTTTTCTATTTTTGTTCCCCAAATTACGTATTGCTTCTTTCATAGGTTGTTCCTGTTTTATACTTATCTAATATTCACCTGTTTGAATATTTCAATTAGTTGCTGCCTTCTTAATGTACGATTTTTTAGCTTGTTTTTGTGTCGTCATTTATTTACGAAACTATCAAATGAAATAAAAGTGTAATGTCGAAACGACTCAACATCACATTTAAATGAGGCAACATCATATTCAAACAAGTCCTATTTAATGATTGAAACTGTCTATTCATGATTTATTTTATATTTTAAAAAATATTGTAAATTTTTGTGTATACTGTCCCAAATGTAAAAAAAAAACATGGACCAATGATAATTTGACTGTAACAAATCAAACATTTGTAGGGTGTGATAATATTTCGTACGAACAAACAAAAATGGGGAAATCATAATTCAATGTATTTATAGATACTGTGGTAATAAAACAAATATTTTTATTGGTGGGATCATTAAGCAAAAAATAATAAATGAAATTCACAAACCTGCAAGAAACAAAATATCCCTGTGAGACAGTTCTATAATTTGGAATAGATAATCACAGGCAAGCATATGTTGTGGGGATTGATTCTGGATCACTCAGAGTAACTTCGAAAATAACAAGGGAATTAAATATGTGATAACTACTACTGATCTTTTTTTATAAATGTGCGTGGTCATTACCAATCTCGTGAAAATGTAACATTTAAATTTAAAAGTTTATTTAATAGTGGGAAACCTAATCATTCCCAAATTGATAATGGAAAATAAATTCAAAATATTAAAAAAATTTGTAAATGGTAACAACATTATACAATATTCAACATTTAGTGATAAGAAGGCTATCGTTGTTGAGAGATTTAGTAGAACATTTAAGGCGAAACTGTACAAAATGTTCACTACTCAAGGAAACTATAAATTGATGGGTATATTACCCAAAATAAACAAATGATTAGAATATTATATCCATATAACATTTATGATTAAACCTGTTGATGTAAAAAAAAGAATGTAGTCTCTATTTTCGCCAATATATATTAAAAACAATTTTTGTACAAAAATTTACACTTGGAATTAAAGTTTGTATAAGTAAAATTAAGAAATTATTTATAAAAGGATAAACACCAAATTGGTCGACTGAAATATTTAAAATATATCTCAAATATTGTACACATCCAATAACAAATAGAATAACTATTAAAGTATTATTTTATGAACAGTAACTTCTTAAAGCTAAATATGATAAAGATTATTTAGTTGAAAAAATAAAAGCATTCAATGATTAGTTACATGCATTGGATTTTACAGTAGTTATAATTAATTGATGAATAATAATATTATTATTCTATAATTTTTTTATATAAATGAGCGAGAAAATAATTGAAAGTTATAAAGGCAAACATTTCCACAAACTAACCAAACTAAAAATTATTTAAATGAATACAATAAGGAAATAAAAATTTGATATTCCGATTGGAGATTCATTTACACTTCCGAACGAAGCATATGTAATCTATATGAGCAACTTTGACTGTAACAAAGGTATAATAATGTAACTTACGCTAAAAATTGAACTATTGATTTATGTGAGAATTTCTTTCCATTACAATTTTCAAAAATAGAAATTTCGAAACATGAAAATATTATTGAAAGTATTTATCGTTCAGAAATATCTTCCACCAAGATCAGAATCATCTGATTTAGAACAACCTATAATTGGGAAAGGACATGGCGTAGAGATTTTTTCTTTTTGAACAGATAAACAAAATTAATTTGTATATCCATTGAAACATTTGTGTGGATTCGTTTGCAATTGTAATTATATATATATATATATATATATATATATATATATATATATATATATATATATATATATATACATATATATATATATATATATATATATATATATATATATATATATATATATATATATATATATATATATATATATATATATATATATATATATATATATATATATATATATATATATATATATATATATATATATAT
>PNEQ01133100.1:0-15581 GCA_003012365.1 Medauroidea extradentata | reverse complement strand
TTCTTTGTTGATTGGAGCCATGCTCACTCGTAACGCGAGTATGTGCCCCTAGATACCTGTCGCCTGCGTTATCAGTGTTTCTATTATAGCTCACATGTAAGTACCTGAAAACATTTCGCGTGTAGAGGTAGGAGGTCAACACTGCGAAGATTCTTTGTTGATTGGAGCCATGCTCACTCGTAACGCGAGTATGTGCCCCTAGATACCTGCCGCCCGCGTTATCAGTGTTTCCATTATAGCTCACATGTAAGTACCTCAAAACGTTACATGTATGGGGGTAGGAGGGCAACAATGCGAAGATTCTTTGTTGATTGGAGCCATGCTCACTTGTAACGCGAGTATGTACCCCTAGATACCTGCCGCCCGCGTTATCTGTGTTTCCATTATAGCCCACATGTAAGTACCTCAAAACGGTACATGTGTGGGGGTAGGAGTTTGTTGTTTCCAGTTCTATGTCAAACTGTAGTAGGCTTAGTACATTTCGTTGAATATTTATCAAAGTTGTGTATGTATCTCTTAGGTGCAGTATTTTTACCAGGTTTTATTTCATTATAGACCTTGTAGGCATGTCGATGCGTTTTATCCTCGCATTTAAAGTAAATATGTTGGCCTAAGTTTTTTGCGGTGAAGTAACATTTTAAAATGGCTTTCTAAAATATAACACGATGTAGTATCCTTTCCACTACTTACACATGAAGTTGAACATTCGGTGAAGTTTTTATCAGTGCATATTTCGGATGTTGCTTTAACATGAAAGTTTAGTTAACTTGGCAGCCTGAATGTATTTATTGAACATGTTTCCTGGTAGTACAGAAGCTATAAGGGCTACATAGAATTGTAAGGCTCTCGGCGCAAGTCACTGAACTACCGTGATCTCTCCGATAGTCAGCTTCTACGTATGTGCAGTTTAATGTGGTTATGGAAGCATTCAACTGTGAATTGCTTGCAGATTTTAAGAGACTACTTGGTGATCAAGTAAACCTAGTCCTGTAAGCGAGCATACCAACCTAACCCCAGCAGGTTTTAGTTAATATTACATTACCTGCTAATGGGAATGTCATAAAGTGTACACTCCTTTGAAATATTCCGCTCCGATATTGCACGTAGCTAAAAGCCATAAGCTTGCTCGGAGAGGAGGGTGTAACAATAGTGTGTCAGGGTGGCTGTTGTGCTGAGAGAATGAGTGACGTCATGTGTTGTTGTTTCAGGTTCGCTTTGATGTAGTCGCCGGACACTTGGTGCCGCCACTGCTGCACGGTGAGTCTTGTCGTAGTTACAACTACAGTATCATCTTACACCAACAACCTTTTAATTGTTTCTAGTTAACATGTTTCATTATTCGTGCACAGTATTATAGTTTCGAGACGGCAGCTAAATTGGCGAAGATGATATACAAGAAGTTTACAGTTGCATTACAAAACATTTTAAATTTTAAAGGATTTTTATTTGTTTTGAAGTTTAATTTCTTCTATCAGTGCAGAAGAAAATCCCAGTAAAAATTTCTTGATATTGCATATAATAAACTGGGGTGAACGTCGAAGGAATAGCTTTCAATATTTTTGTAACATCAATTAAGCGCCTAATGTTTAAAGCAGATGAGTCGGAAGTGTTAAGCGAGCAAGAATGAGCCTAATTGTGCTTGCCCTGTCCAGCTCCGATCATGGTAGCTGTCTTAAGTTATAAACACCTCTTTATGACTACAATCATTTATAGGCAACTTGCCTAGCTCTTACTGGTATTAATTTTTTTTTCAATTCTCTGTCAGGAAGGTATTTAGATTTGGTTAAAATGTGTCGATATTTGCTTGATTCTTCTATTATTATTATTATTATCATCATCATCATCATCATCATCATCATCATCATCATCGTCATCATCATCATCATCATCATCATCGTAGTCGTCGTCGTCACAGGAAACGGTAATAGACATCTAATATGAGCGAGCACTTGGTGTGGAGACTCTTATTTCCGGCGTCACTTCACTTCCAGGAAGTCTTCAGAACTGTGTATGTGCTCTGAGGTTATGCGAGGAGTGACTACAATATTAGCTGCAGTCCGTGTCAAGACTAGGACAAACCAGGCTGCCAGAACTCATTGCAAGCAGTTGAATGTGACCGCCATAATGGGATGCGCCCTTTACAATCGTCGTGGGTATAAATGGTTATCACTTCACTTGTTAAGAGCTACCAGCAGGTTAGATGTTCTAATTACGACGTGGAGACCTCTGGCACACCACAGTGTCACTAGTCATCTACTAGGCGGACCAGGCCAAAAGTTCCGTGTCATTGCTGGTCAGAGGCCAGGACTTGGTTTCACTAGTCACACCCGAGGATCGCTGTTGACGTCCCAGTGACTGGAACATTAACCCCACACCCCTAGATCTTCCTTCTACCGAGCAACGTCTACTGTTAGTACAGTGTGTGTTGTGGTCCTGTTTGACGACATCGTATACTCTTCCCGAGTACTTCACAATCACAACGTGCCAGTCAATCCTGTCTCGGTGAACTAGTGCTGTTTGATCCCCTATCGCTGACGGCAGTTGGATACAGCACATTGTAATGTATAGAAAATACGAATATAGCTCAATCGGCATGGTTATAACTTTATCTTACACATGACATCTACACCTCGATAACATGCGTTCGTTCGTACATATAGTGAAAGTTTGTCGCTAGGGATGTTAAAGGTTATAAGATGTGCGAGGCATATTGCAGACACGTAAGTGTAGTGAACAAGTGCAGGCAGAGTAGAGACGTGTAACAGCACGAGGACAGCCAAGGTGAGAGGCCGCTGCAGCATCTCTCCCTCCTACCATCTTGTCACGATGACCGCTCTGGTCAGTAACCACACCGGCCAGTCTAGTCGCTTACAACCAGCTGTGCGCCGCCATCCGTCCAGTAGCGTTTCCGCTCTACTGCCGTCTTCGTGTCTTCCCGCCGCTGTTGTCAGTATATGTCATGTAGTGCTAGCATCATATATTTATACTAGTATCTTGGGTACTGAGACCCTGGTTTTCTGTATTCCTATCGAAGTAATAGCAGACATCAGACACTGACTTTTGTACTAATCGCGATGCCAGAATGAATAGCTGATGTGACACCCACGTGCAGTGCGTGCAAATCTTATACTGAATAGGGCTCAAAAAGCCTACACGCAGTGGAGAGGGAAGGTAACACGGTACTGCAGGCGATGCTGCCGTGCTTAGGAAGCAGTGTTGCCGTCATGCTTCATCAACATGGGCGTATGCACCTTCCACTGTACGCCTGGCTGTCACCATGATGCAAGGTAAGTTCAGACACTTAGGCATTATGGCATCAGCGTCAGTCAACACACGATGGTCCGGTATACACCTTCCACTGTACGCCAGGCTCTCACCATGACGAAGGGTGAGTATGTACGATTCTGCATTATGGCATCAGCATTAGTCAAACACGATGGTCATGTGTACACCTTCCACTGTACGCCAGGCTCTCACCATGACGAAGGGTGAGTATGTACGATTCTGCATTATGGCATCAGCATTAGTCAAACACGATAGTCATGTGTACACCTTCCACTGTACGCCAGGCTCTCACCATGACGAAGGGTGAGTATGTACGATTCTGCATTATGGCATCAGTATTAGGCGCGATGGTCATGTGTCTACCTTCCACTGTACGCTAGGCTCTCACCATGACGAAGGGTGAGTATGGACAGTTCTGCATTATGACATCAGCATTAATGAAACACGATGGTCATGTGTACACGTTCACACTGTACGCCAGGCTCTCACCATGACGAAGGGTGAGTATGGACGCTTCTGCATTATGGCATCAGCATTTGACAGGTTGGTCATGTATCAACTTTCCACTGTACGTCCGGCTCTCACCATGACGAAGGGTGAATATGGACACTTCTGCATTATGGCATCAGCATTAGTCAAACACGATGGTCATGTGTACACCTTCCACTGTACGCCAGGCTCTCACCATGACGAAGGGTGAGTATGTACGATTCTCAATTATGGCATCAGTATTAGGCGCGATGGTCATGTGTCCACCTTCCACTGTACGCCAGGCTCTCACCATGACGAAGGTTAACTATGGACACTTCTGCATTATGGCATCAGTATTAGTCAAACACGATGGTCATGTGTCCATCTTCCACTGTACGCAAGGCTCTCACCATGACGAAGGGAGAGTATGGACACGTCTGCATTATGACATCAGTATTAGACACGATGGTCATGTGTCCACATTCCACTGTACGACAGGCTCTCACCATGACGAAGCGTGAGTATGGACACTTATGCATTATGGCATCAGTATTAGTCAAACACGATGGTCTTGTGTCCAACTTCCACTGTACGCAAGACTCTCACCATGATGTAGGGAGAGTATGGACACTTTTGCATAATGGCATCAGTATTAGACACGATGGTCATGTGTCCACCTTCTACTGTACGCCATGCTCTCACCATGACGAAGGGTGAGTATGGACACTTCTTAATTAAGGCATCAGTATTAGACACGATGGTCATGTGTCCTTCCAATGTACACCATGCTCTCACTGTGAAGAAGGGATAGTATGGACACTTGTGCATTATGGCATCAACATTAGTCAGTCATGACGGTCATGTGTTCACCTTCCACTGTACGCCAAGCGCTCACTATGACGAAGGGTGAGTATGGACACTTCTGCATTATGGCAACAACATTAGTTAGACATGATGGTCATGTGTCCATGTTCCACTGTACGACATGCTCTCACCATGACGAAGGGTGAGTATGGACACTTATGCATTATGGCATCAGCATTAGTCAAACACGATGGTCATGTGTCCACCTTCCACTGTACGCTAGGCTCTCACTATGACGAAGGGTGAGTATGGACTCCTGCATTATGGCATTAACATTAGTCAATCACGATGGTCATGTTTCCCCCTTCCACTGTACGCCAGGCTCTCACCATGACGAAGGGTGAGTATGGACACTTCTGAATTATGTCATCAGCATTAGTCAGACACGATGGTCATGTGTCCACCTTCCACTGTACGCCATGCTCTCACCGTGAAGAAGGAAGAGTATGGACACTTATGCATTATGGCATCAGCATTAGTCAGTCATAATGGTCTTGTGTCCACCTTCTAATGTATGCCAGGCTCTCACCATGACGAAGGGTGAGTATGGTCAATCATACATTATGGCATCAGTATTAGACATGATGGTCATGTGTCCACCTTCCACTTTACGCCAGGATCTCACCATGACGAAGGGTGAGTATGGACAATCCTATATTATGGCATCAGTATTAGACACGATGGTCATGTGTCCTTCCAATGTACGCCAGGCTCGTACCGTGAAGATGGGTGAGTATGGACACTTCTGTATTATGGCATAAACATAAGTCAGACATGATGGTCATGTGTCCACAATCCAATGTACGCCAGGCTCTCACCATGACGAAGGGTGAGTATGGTTAATCATACATTATGGCATCAGTATTAGACACGATGGTCATGTGTCCGCCTTCCACTTTACGCCAGGATCTCACCATGTCGAAGGGTGAGTATGGACAATCCTACATTATGGTATCAGTATTTGACACGATGGTCATGTGTCCACTTTCCACTTTATGCCAGGATATCACCATGACGAAGGGAGAGTATGGACACTTCTGCATTATGACATCAGTATTAGTCACGATGGTCATGTGTCCACCTTCCATTGTACGCCAGGCTCTCACCATGACGAATGGAGAGTATGGACACTTCTGCATTATGGCATCAGTATTAGTCACGATGGTCATGTGTCCATCTTCCATTGTACGCCAGGCACTTACCATGACGAAAGGAGAGTATGGACACTTCTGCATTATGGCATCAGTATTAGACACGATGGTGTTGTGTCCACCTTCCCTTGTACCCCAGGCTCTCACCATGACGAAGGGAGAGTATGGACACTTCTGCATTATGACATCAACATTAGTCAGACACGATGGTAATGTGTCCACCTTCCACTGTACGCCAGGCTCTTACTATGACGAAGGGTGAGTATGGACACTTCTGCATTATGGCATCAACATTAGTCAGACACGATGGTAATGTGTCCACCTTCCACTGTACGCCAGGCTCTTACTATGACGAAGGGTGAGTATGGACACTTCTGCATTATGGCATCAACATTAGTCAGACACGATGGTAATGTGTCCACCTTCCACTGTACGCCAGGCTCTTACTATGACGAAGGGAGAATATGGACATCTCTGCATTATGTCATCAGCATTAGTCAGACACGATGGTCATGTGTCCACCTTTCACTGTACGCTAGGCTCTTACTATGACGAAGGGTGAGTATGGACACTTCTGCATTATGGCATCAACATTAGTCAGTCACGATGGTCATGATTCCACCTTTCACTGTACGCCAGGCTCTCACCATGACGAAGGGTGAGTATGGACACTTCTGCCTTATGTCATCAGCATTATTCAGACACGATGGTCATGTGTCCACCTTCCACTGTATGCCAGGCTCTCACCATGAGGAAGGGAGAGTATGAACACTTCTGCATTATGGCATCGCCATTAGTCAGAAATGGTGGTCATGTGTCCACCTTCCACTGTACGCCAGGCTCTCACAATGACGAAGAGTAAGTATGGACACTTCTGCATTATGTCGTCAGCTTTAGTCAGACATAGTGGTTATGTGTCCACCTTCCACTGTACGCCAGGCTCTCACCATGACGAAGGGTGAGTAGAGACAATTCTGCATTATGCCATCAGCTTTAGACACGATGGTTATGTAAGCACCTTTCCCTGTTCGCCATGCTCTCGCCATGACGAAGGGTGAGTATGGACACTTCTGCATTATGTCATCAGCATTTGTCAGACACGATGGTAATGTGTCCACCTTCCACTGTACGCCACGGTGGTAATATGTCCACCTTCCACTGTACGCCAGGCTCTCACCATGACGAAGGGTGAGTTTGTACACTTCTGCATTTTGGCATCAGCATTAGTCAGACATGGTCATGTGTCCACCTTCCACTGTACACCAGGTTCTCACCATGACGAAAAGTGAGTATGGAGACTTATGCCTTATGTCATCAGCATTAGTCAGACATGGTGGTTATGTGTCCACCTTCCACTGTACGCCAGGCTCTCACCATGACGAAGGAAGAATATGGACACTTCTGCATTATGTCATCAACATTTGTTATTCATGATGGTCTTGTGTCTACCTTCCACTGTACGCCAGTCTATCACCATGACGATGGGTGAGTATGCACACTTCTGCCTTATGTCATCAGCATTATTCAGACACGATGGTCATGTGTCCACATTCCACTGTATGCCAGGCTCTCACCATGACTAAGGGAGAGTATGGACACTACTGCATTATGGCATCAGCATTAGTCGGACATGGTGGTCATGTGTCCACGTTCCACTGTACGCCGGCCTCTCACCATGACGAAGGGAGAGTATCGACACTTCTGCATTATGGCATCACCATTATTCAGAAATGTTGGTCATGTGTCCACCTTCCACTGTACGCCAGGCTCTCACAATGACGAAGGGAGAGTATGGACACTTCTGCATTATGTCGTCAGCATTAGTCAGACATAGTGGTTATATGTTAACCTTCCAATGTACGCCAGGCTCTCACCATGACGAAGGGTGAGTATGGACACTTCTGCATTATGGCATCAGCATTTGTCAGACATGATGGTCTTGTGTCCACCTACTACTGTACACCAGTTTTTTTACCATGACGAAGGGTGAGTATGGACACTTCAGCATTATGTCATCAGCATTAGTCAGACATGGTGGTTATGTGTCCAGCTTCTACTGTACGCCAGGCTCTCACCATGACGAAGGGTGGTTATGGACACTTGTGGATTATGGAATCAGCATTAGTCAGACACGATGGTCATTTGTCCACCTTCCACTGTACACCAGGTTCTCACCATGACAAAGGGAGAATATGGACACTTCTGCATTATGTCATCAGCATTAGTCATACATGGTGGTTATTGGTCCACTTTCCACTGTACGCCAGGCTCTCACCTTGACGACGGGTGAGTATAGACAATTCTGCATTATGCCATCAGCTTTATACACGATGGTCATGTGTCCACCTTCCACTGTTCGCCATGCTCTCACCATGACGAAGGGTGAGTATGGACACTCCTGCATTATGGCATCAGCATTAGTCAGACATGATGGTCATGTGTCCACCTTCCACTGTACGCCATGATCTCACCATGACTAAGGGTGAGTATGGACACTTCTGCATTATGGCATCAGCATTAGTCAGACATGATGGTCATGTGTCCACCTTCCACTGTACGATAGGCTCTCACCATGACGATTGGTGAGTATAGACAATTCTGAATTATGGCATCAGCATTAAAAACAATGGTCACGTGTCCACCCTACACTGTACGCCAGGCTTTCACCATGACGAATGGGTGATTATGGACACTTCTGCATTATGGCATCAGCATTAGTCAGATATGGTGGTCATGTGTCAATCTTTCACTGAATGCCATGCTATCACCATGACGAAGGGTGGGTATGGACACTTCTGCATTATGGCATCAGCATTAGTCAGACATGGTGGTCATGTGTCCACCTTCCACTGTACGCCAGGCTCTCACCATGATGAAGGGTGGGTATGGACACTTGTGGATTATGGAATCAGCATTAGTCAGACACGATGGTCATGTGTCCACCTTCCACTGTACGCCAGGTTCTCACCATGACGAAGAGTGAGTATAGACAATTCTGCATTATGGCATCAGCATTAGACACGATGGTCATGTGTCCACCTTCCACTGTTCTCTATGCTCTCACCATGACGAAGGGTGAGAATGACACTTCTGCATTATGGCATCAGCATTATTCAGACATGGTGGTCATGTGTCCCCCTTCCACTGTTCGCCAGGCTCTCACCATGACGAAGGGAGTGTTTGGACACTTCTGCATTATGGCATCAACATTAGTCACGATGGTCATGTGTCCACCTTCCATTGTACGCCAGGCTCTCACAATGACGAAGGGAGAGTATGGACACTTCTGCATTATGTCATTAGCATTTTTCAGACACGATGGTCATGTGTCCACCTTCCACTGTATGCCAGGCCCTCACCATTATGAAGGGAGAGTATGGACACTTCTGCATTTAGGCATCAGTATTAGTCACGATGGCCATGTGTTCACTTTCCACTGTACGCCAGGCTCTCACCATGACGAAGGGAGAGTATGGACACTTCTGCATTTAGGCATCAGTATTAGTCACGATGGCCATGTGTTCACTTTCCACTGTACGCCAGGCTCTCACCATGACGAAGGGAGAGTATGGACACTTCTGCATTTAGGCATCAGTATTAGTCACGATGGTCATGTGTTCACTTGCCACTGTACGCCATGCTCTCACCATGACGAAGGGTGGGTATGGACACTTGTGCATTTAGGCATCAGTATTAGTCAAGATGGTCATGTGTCCACGTTCCATTGTACGCCAGGCTCTCACCATGACGAAGGGAGAGTATGGACACTTCTGCATTTAGGCATCAGTATTAGTCACGATGGCCATGTGTCCACCTTCCAATGTACGCAATGCTCTCACCATGACGAAGGGTGGGTATGGACACTTCTTCATTATGGCATCAGTATTAGTCAAGATGGTCATGTGTCCACCTTCCACTGTTCGCCAGGCTTTCACCATGACGAAGGGAGAGTATGGACACTTCTGCATTTAGACATCAGTATTAGTCACGATGGCCATGTGTCCACCTTCCATTGTACGCCAGGCTTTCACCATGACGAAGGGAGAGTATGGACACTTCTGCATTTAGGCATCAGTATTAGTCACGATGGTCATGTGTTCACTTTCCACTGTACGCCAGGCTCTCACAATGATGAAGGGAGAGTATGGACACTTCTGCTTTATGGCATCAACATTAGTCAGTCAGTCTAACACTCTTGAATGCGGCGCCTTGGCTGTTGTTCGTATTACTAACGACTTGTTCAGAATCACGTTTCTCCTCTGAGACTAATAAATGTGCGTCCACAATGCTTATCTAGTCTACATTACTAGTGAATATGACATTCGCTACTACGCACACTGGATTCATTATTTTAAACATCTCATACTTGCCTTACATCGATTCTTTCAGACGATTGTTTAAGATATACACTCGGCGTAAAAAAAAAAGTCACATAACTGCGAAAATATGTTTCTAACGTAATTTTCTCTGGGCCAATACATTATTTGTAAAAGGTTGGTATCCCTGTTGAGTAGTGGGCGGGGAGAAGTTCCAGCGTCAATCCACCTGAATACCTCGATGATGACTTAATGTGATCCTGCACAACCAACCTCCAAGATATTCAAGATGCTGTTGTTGCAGAACAGAATATAATTTCTCAAGGACACGTGTGACTGATTAGAGCCATCCTTGACTGGTCGTATGAAACAGTAATTGTGGCAAGAGTGTTTGCACTAGATTTGAATTTCCATTTGGTAATGTTTCTCACTTTTTTAGTTTAGTCTGTTGTCTATTTCTGTTTGTAATCTTTGGCCTCAATCAACCTCTTTGGAGATTAACGTGTTCGCATTATTACTACTCCCCACTGTGAAAATTTTCTCCATCGATTTACGAAATTTCCGGTAAGAAATCCTTCGGATACTTCTGTGAATTCACGGAAACAATTTCCTAATCCAACAGAAATTCCCGTATAAACAGTTTCATCATATAGAACTGAGCCATCCTTACATATATGTAAATGCTACAGTTGCATTTCTACAGATTCACCGGTTATTTTACTCAAATATATCCGTAATATTTACAGCTCTCTTATCCATAAATTTACGATTTTTTTTCCATGCAAGTGTCCGCAGATTATGGACATATTACGTATGATTCCGTATTGTATATTTACTGCAGACATTTCCGTATTTTATTTTTACGGACACAATTTCCGTCCATTATTGATAAATTTCCGTTTAAATTTATAACAGTGTGAATGAGAGTATTTCGAGTGTTTTCGGAATACCAGTGGCATTTTTTAGTATGTGGTTAATGAGTACTGTACAAATTTGCTGAAATCTCTCAAAAACATTAGGTAGCAATGTTAAAAATAATTTTTGTTGTTTTACGGAGAAGTGGTGGTAAGTAATTCTGCAGAAGTGACAGGTAATTACAGAAGGCATTTAGCTCCGCTGATGGAAACTCGCATATTTATGAGACTTCTTTAGTATGCAGACACTATACTGTGTACGGTTGTTTTTAGTTAGTTTTTACAGTTTTGCGTATGTTTAATTAACGAAACGATATTATGTATAACTGTGTTACAAAATAATGTTTCCGTTAATTAAACAGACCTTTCCTTTACATTATCCGAAAATTCACAAAAATTTTTAACAGTGTATTACATTGTAAATACCATTTGTATGCAGATGATTTAAAAATCTGTCTTCCAGTACATCCAGGTAATATAACTTTATCTATCTATGCAATGAACCGTGAACTATCAAACATTCTGGTGGCCAATAAAGTATGGACTAAAATTATACCCTAAGAAAACACAATGCATTGTAATCGGATTTAATAAACTTCTCATATCATTAAACATCGCTAGAACCCCGAAAATAATGTTTAATGATGAATCGATTCCCTTATCGAAATCAGTAAAAAATTTAGGCATTTATTTTAACGACTTGCGTCAAGATTTAGTCCAGCGACTACAACGCAATCTAAATAATTGCGTGCGACTTATTTTAACTTTACAAGGAATGACCACGTCAGTGAATAGGCTACATTAATAGAATTTCATGGTTTGGTAGAAGAATCGACGTACTTTTCAGAATATTTCTTAACGGATAACCCTCAATTTCTTTTATGTCGTTTTTTTGTCGCCCTATAGCCTACTCTAAAGACACATCTTTCTGTGCTTCCTCTTCCAGAGTTACAGCTACTAAAATCTGGAACTGTTTTACCACATGATGCGATGAGTACTAAATGTCACAGTGAAAATAAATACGATTTATTGTTATTGTATAATTATTAATATTATTATTGTTTCTGTAAGCAGTGATCAACAAATACACTTGGAAATCTTATATGTGATTAATTTTGGTTGAAACTACTTTACCAGTGGTTTTATTCAATAAATGCATTTTTTGTGATGCCGAGTGACATCGGGTTGGTTCGAAATAAAGGTCTACAACTACATTGGACTCTGCAACAATGACGTAATGTCGCCGCTTACAGTTCTACGGCGAGGAAACTGTGCGTGTATTAACGACTTCCGGCGTAGATGCGATATCGCAGTAGATGTGCGCCCCTCACACACACCTACACTGTTAGAAAACATTTCCGTGAAATTACGGAAAAGTATTGGCAAAAATTATCCAGAAATCTCCGTAAAGTAACGGACACTCAGTTTTTCTTAATAACGGAACCCTCTGTAAAATAACGGACGATCCGTTTTCCGCAAAAAAAAACAACTTAATTTCTGTAATCTACTAGCACTCTATTTTCTAGAAATACTACATTTTCTTATTAGCTATGTGTTATAGAGATTCTGACCCACTATTTAGTAACCTGAAATGTTTTCGAAGTTGCTGGGATTCGAACTCACGACCTTATAAATGCCGGGCAGAAGCTCTGACCATTGAACCACAGTGACAAGTTTGAGTAAATGAGTTCCATGCAGTGGTAAGATATAAACTTTATGAGAAACAACTTTAGTATTTGACATCCAGGATTCATAGTGAACATTAATACCACAATAAAATGGAAAGTTACGCTCAAACAACAGCAAACTGGCAATACAGACAAATTTCCGTAAACATAATATTACAGAAGTCACTTCCGTAAAATTACAGTACTTTTCTGTAAATATTTCCGTGAATTTACGGAAATTTTTAACACTGTGGCGGCCGCCGTAACAACTGACAAAATTTTAATCTATGACCAGATCAATGAACATAGTACTACTCCCTTCCTCTCTGTATTGAGTATCATAACTAGGCCCTAACTGGAAAACATACACTTTACATTTAAGGTGCCCGCGTCGTGGCACATGTGTTTGTGTGAGTGAGGTATGGTGCTAAGGGCGACGTGGTATGGGCCATACAACGGTGCGTCGCCTCTACGCTTAAAGCGTGCAGTCTTCGCGGAAAAAAAAATTCCTATGGGACTTTAAGTGGTGACCCTATTGTTTTATTTACGAAATCACTTTACTAAAGTCCAATGCACTACCCTTAAGTGGTTTCACGTGTATTCGGGTAGTATATTTTCCGTTTTAGCAGCCTGAAAACCCCGTTTTAACCCATTTTGACGTGCCCTAAAAGGGGATTTCTAATACGTGTGTTGTCTTGAAAGTACTTAAGGGCAGTCGTCTGAAGTGTGTGTTCTTTTCGTAGACAAACGGCGTGAACACACGTGTATTAGTTTCGTGTAAAACTTTTTCTTCAAACACGCTGCAGTGTGATTTAATGGCAACGAGGCGAGTCCCGTAAGGTGGTCATACAGCAGTTAACTCGGACTTACTAGTTTTAAGGCATAAACTTTAGTTTCATTATCAAAACTCTAGCGACTTTAAGCCTCATAATACAGTATGGTTTATTTTAAATGTGTATTGACGGAATGCCCGTATTAGTTTGTCCTGTAGAATCTTTCAGAAGGTGAATGTTAATGAACTACTTGAGATGTAGCAGCTAGCACACAATTGCTTGTCACATCAGAACGTCTGTCAGTAAATGTTTTATGCTCTAACGAAGTTAAATGTTCAGATATTGTATCTGAAAAAAGTGTTACAATGAGAAAAATGTAAAATTTCGACACTACTTTCTCCTTAAGAGGCTTATGTACGGTTTTCAAAATGCCGTGTTTGACGTATGAAAACAGCGGAGCGATAGGAGTTAGAATACGCGCTCGACGACAACCTTATCCTTCTATTCGTAGAACGCTACGCTATTGTGCAGTAGTTGTTATTCCTGCAGGACGTCTGTCTGGATTTGTGTTTTATGACTTCCTGTGCGATTTTCTCAATTACAGTAGTTTTAAAAAAAGCCGTTTTTAGCAATTTTGAGAAGTCTCCTAAAATCATTTTTCTAACGTACACGTGCTGATTTCTTCAAACTATAGACGCATTGTTTGAAGCGTGCTGTTTTTGTTTTCGTACGTGAACCTTGTTGGCAGTTAAATACGGTAAGCAATAATAAATGTGGCGAGCTTCAACTGTTTTAACAAGCCAGGTGTATATGTATCTTTGAACGTGCTTCCCTACTTGCATTTTGGCAAAGAAAGGATTTTCCATTCTTCCCGTATTTGTAAAGATAACGGCCGGTTGCGATAAACACAACTATAGAAACAAGCGTTAGACTTTGAACTACGCTGCTAACAATAAACTGATGAGGTCACAGTTTAGTCCCATAGTACAAGGATAATAGTAATAGCTGAGTGGCTTGCACGTAGAGGCGATAATGCATTACAAACGTAGGTTAGTGACAACCTTGCCGCTCCTGCCTCTCACACACACTAGTGAGGCCCCTTCCCTTAGTTGTTGCGTTGACGTTCAGCTGTGTGTGCGCGCGCGTGTGGTATTGAAATATTCCTACGTATTGCGATGTATTTTGTAACGCCTTCAACACATTTGAAGTAGTTAGTAGACGATGCTGATAACTCATGGCATTGCGGCTCTTCAGTTGTTTGTAATGTATTCGTTGTGTGTAGGTTGAACGCACGCAGTGACTGGCTGGTATCTCTGACTAGTGTCGTGTGTTATATTGTGTCGGGAAGAAGGTTGGGGGGTGGGGGGTGAGCAGGTACCAGCCAGTACCGCCACTGATCGTGTACCATCCTATGTCCTTGTTCGCGCATATTGATCCTGCCTATCATTGTAGTCTGGCCGGCCTGCTGCAACCACATTACTTCCAACTAAAGCTGTCCCTACAACACTACTTTATTAAGTTTAAACAAGTTATTAACATATTCAATGACTGAAATATAACGCAATTAAATGCATGGCCGTATTTAAAATTAATTTTCACACTTAAAAAAAGAGTCAAAAACTTTCCTTGGCGAAATCACAGACACGTATTCGAACAGCTATTGACACAGAAATTTAACATGCAAAGTTTCATCTAGTGTTTAATTTTTTCTTATAATGAGGTACACTAAAAATTGTTAGGAAAAATACTATTCCCTATAGCGGTGTTTTAATTTGACCATAGTTTATATTGTTACAAGTTTGAGACATAAACTTCATATGTGGGCAATTCCCATGAGTTCTTTTGGGGATAGAGGTCTTATAATTATAAATAAAAGAATTAAACTAAGAACTGGATTTAATAGCTCACAAGCTACGAAATACACAAAACAGTAATTAACTAAAGGCGCGGTGCACACCGGAGCAATACGATAGGCGATGCGATAAGCGATACGATAAGCGACGCGATGTGAATTCGACACGGTTGCCTAGGAATAATGGTAACTATATGGAAACGATACAAATAGGTTCACACTGGCGCGATAGCGATACGATAAGCGATATCTATCGGCGTCGTATCGTGGGGGCAACACGGCGTGCTG
>PNEQ01133099.1:0-15582 GCA_003012365.1 Medauroidea extradentata | reverse complement strand
CACACACACACACACACACACACACACACACACACACACACACACTTGTAATAGTTTTTTTGGTTTCAGTTGTGAATGTGTGTTTGTGATTTCCTGGCAGTCCAGTTGTGCATTCAGTTGTATATAATCAAAAATGTGGTATGTGCCTCCAGTCGTTAGACATAATTAATGTATTTAATTGGGTTAAATGTAATACTGTGTTTTTTGTTTGGTGTTTTTCTCATGTTTTTATAATTTAATAAATCTGAAGACTGTAAGTTATAAGATGTAAAATTTGTTGTAGTTATTGTAGGCACCACAGAGGGCCAAACACTTGGTAATTTCTGAACAAAAGGAAAGAGTTTTGAAATAGTCAAGGGGGAGGGGGGTTAGATTAACAGAAAAAAAGCAATTTTTGTGACTTGTTACAGTGACAGCATTTACATTATGAAAAGTAAAATTTAAGTTATAATAAGGCACATAATTATTTTATTTTATGGTGAGGCATGTTAAGGGCGTTGGACCCGTAAATTTTTCATTTTTTTATATTTGTGCCAAACACTGTTCAACTTTTGCACATCAGATAACACGTCATTTCCCCAAATAAAAAAAATAGGCCCCACAGTTTTTGCAAAATCACTCATCAAGGTCACAAAATAGCCATTGCGGTGTAGCCAAAATCAAAAAAATAATTAACTAATTAATTCAAAATTACAGGAACTGAAAGTCAGAGTATCAATGCATTTTGAAAGTTTCAGTAGTAGCCAAAGTCAAAGTTATGCAAAAATTTACTCATTTTCATTAATTTTTAAAAAAATACAAAAATATTTTGCTTTGTGTTGACAAAAGTGTCTTGAAGTAGCTCACATTATTAAGTATAAATATGAATTCTCTTGTTTCTGCAAGTTAATTATATTTAATTATTTTGGCTACACCGGAACTGCCATTTTGTGACTTTGATAGGTGAGTATGCTAAAACCATGGGACCTAATTTTTTTTATTCGGGGAAATGACATGGTATCTTATGTGTAAAAGTTTAACAGTGTTTGGCACAAATGAAAAATTTTGAATATTTGCGGGTCAAACGTCTTTAACGAGCAGCAACTTTTTATTTTACTCTTAACTTTAACTGAGCAATATTTTTTTAACAACATTTGATGATTTTGGTGCAAATTATAGTAATAATGTTAATAGGCAGCAGTCTATATGGATATGGTGGTAAAAAATTGATAAGTACTGTACTTTGAAAGGGCTATAATGTTAAAATATAGAAGTTTAAAGGGTATTATATTATTATGAGGTCTACATTGATGGTCCCTAATATGTAATATGCAAACAAATTTTATAATGATTCTTCAGTCTTCGTAATGTTAATATAATGGATGATAGAGTTTTGAAGGAGTTGTTTTGTCTAAAAGGAACATAATTTTATTTTGTTGAATAAGGTAGGAAGCTTTAACATTGGAGTGGCCAGAGAACCGTAATTTAATTAAATATGTGTGTAGTTTAAAAATTAAAACGTAAGGCGTGAACAAAAGAGTTTAGACAGGTGTATGGTTAGGTAATTTCCTTTTGAGTTGGAGTGATAGATGTTGGTTCAGTTGTTTGTATTTTAGTATAAAAATGTTTGTTTTAAATATTGGACTGTGTGATTTCAGCTATGTTGGTAATTTTTGATGTTGTGTTTTACAGAATAATTTAGTATTTACCTATATATGTTGATTCACAGGTAGAGTGACAAGTTAAGAATGCTATATTGTGTTTTTTGGCCAGTGTCTTGTTTTTAGAGGAACTACTTGGAATTCATCTTGGAATTTTCCCCACGTAGTTGGGGGGTAATGTAGCATTGCAGATTATTTTTTTTTATTTTTTTATTTTTTTTTAAGGTAAACAATATTCAAGCAGGTATTGTAATGTACCTTTATCGGCAATATTCTTACCAATTAATATTTTATTTGTAGTGGTGTCGGTTTGGGAAAGGGAAAGTAGAACAACACAGTCACGTGCTGTAATGGTGTAGAATATTCCAGAATTCAGTCAGGGTTTGATCAATAATGCTATGGCCAGCTGGCTTTGGTTGGGGGTAACTTTAGCTTTGTTGTGTGTTCTGGTTTTTTCCAGTTAATTTTTGCATTGTTAAAAATTTTCTACGCTGTATTTTTTCATTAGACTGTAGAGGGGTTGGTGGTATTGTAATCACGTGACGTCAGATCGTCAGTAGGAGCGCAACCTGGGGTGGCATGTGTGACCCCTTCTAGAGAATTTGGCCTCTGCCATTTGCAGTAATAATCAAGACACCGACAAGTGTACTTACGTGCAGGACTACTGCCCAAGTTTATAATAATATAGTGATTTTGCGGAAATATTCTAGGCACACACGAGTGTGGTCGTGTCAGGGGACTGCGGGTCCAATTCTTCAAGATTTAACTCTGGAGTGACAAACTTCATGAGTATGAACAGCACTGAGGCCTCATTTTCTTTTTAACTCGTTTTCGCACATCTTTTCTGGACTCTCCAACTAAGTTTTTCCGTCCATACTCGTAGGTCATAGGTGCAGCTTTGTATCTTAATTTTTTTCAATCTTCATGGTCTTGTGCTGCATTTCTATACAAACTTTTTTCAGTGAACCGGGTTCACAATAATGGATAGAAATAGTGTAGATGTGAATGTAAACCTCACTTAAATAAATCAGAAATTGTGTTTGGAAGAGTCAGTTTTTGTGATTTCTGGTCGAAACCCCTGAGTCAATTTCTGGAACATGGTAAGTTTTTTCACGATAAGCTGCAGTAATACAGAGGAAGATCGGAGTGATTGCACTGGGTCAGGAGACCATTGCATCTTCTCCAAACTCTAACTACGTGTCGGTCCAGGAGGGCTGACGCCAGGCTCGGACTGGCCAGCCGGCCCATTGGCCATCGGGCTGGTGCGCCGTCGAGTAGACTAATTTGTGGTCCCTTGGTTCAAGTGCACACTCGTTTTAATGGTAAAGAATAAAACATTGTTGAAGACTGCCTGCTACTGGTTGGCGGAGAGATAATTCTGTTTGATGATTATGGGAGGAAACAACAGAGGGTGATTGGTTCCTGTGCACTTTGTTGTGTAGACTGTCTCTGTCCAGCACACCAAACTGCGCATGCATTCCCTGACTGACTGAGCGCTAGCTTTGTAATTGTTTTGTATGTGACAGAGCTGTAGCGTCCATCCTCTTTGTTCTATGGTAACATCATTTGGGTAGAAATACATAATACATTCTGTAAATACATATGTATAAGTGTTCCGTATTTTGTCATTTCACTTCTGAGATGTGTGTCTGTAAACATGATTGTTGAGACAGTGCTTTCCCAGGAAGCCAGGTAGGTTTAAAGTTCCAAACAATGAAACTGGCAAACACGTTTCTCTGAAGAGAAATGTCAAAATATGGAAAAGTTATGTGAAGCAGACTATAGTTGAGAGCTACTACAAGGTTATTCGATACAAATATTGTGCGCTTAGCCGTCACATAACCTATGTCATATTCATGTAGTCGTCAACCGTGAACTGAACTTACAGCTGAATTTACGGTAATGTATTTGTAGACAGGAAATTTTAGCGAAGATAATTTTGCAAGAAATGGTTTTAGTAACTCCCAAGCACAGATATGCCTCATGGTCAGTGATTGGCTGTTTTTAACTCTCAGACATCTTGCGGTTCTAACGTCAAATCACAGACGTGTAGGGTTACAGTAACTTCAATCTGATTGGCACAGTCAGTTGAGCAACGCCTGTGCACTAAGGCACGTTGTCTTAATAACCACGAAGCAGTGCTGCAGATGCGTACGTGAGTCATATAAACAATTTGTTGCAAAATTCTTTTTGCAAAAATTTCGTTATCTAGGCCTATGTATTTGTTTGCCATCTCCAACAATAGACGACTTGAGGTTATTAAATTGCTAAACTGTCGTTCAAGACAAAAATATAAGAATCTAAAATTTAATGGCTATATCTTTTATGCACTTAAATACATTTGTTTGGAAATTTTGTGCAATGTTTTAAATTAATATAAAATAATTTATTTAGTACACAATGTATGTAACGTACTTTCATTGCTTGTCGATCACAGCTCAAAGGTACTGTACTGCTGTAGGCCTACTAACTGTAGAACTAAAAATTAGTCAATATCTAAGTTATTCAGGGAGAACTGCATTTCAATATTGTAATTTTGTTAGGCCTATTAACAAGTGAAATTTTTTATCGATTACAATATTTATTAGTGGTATAACATATATTTGCGACAGATTAAGCTACTTTAAGCTAGTAGCCCTAAAGCAAATTTATTATTTATATTATTGTCACGAATTAATTTGCATGTAGAACACGTACATAATTAATTTTAGTACATACTGTTTCCTGAATTTTATTTCGTGTAACTTTACTATAGCCAATGAGGCCTACATCTTTAAACTTCTCAAATGTTATGCCGTTTGGAGGCAAATATAAAAACAGAGCAGATTTGAAAATTTTAATTATTGAAAAAAGAAAGAAAGAATTGCATCTTTTCGATGAAATTTTGAACCTTTTTAGTAGGATTTCGAGGTATTTTAAAGAATATTTTAGTTGTATCAATAATGTTTCAGAATCCACGTTGTCTACCTCATACTTGCGATATTGATCTCACTCCAAGAATCATGTCCATACGATGTTAATATATAACTGAGGAAATGGTGGTTTTTTAAATCAGGAGACATGTTCAAAACTTTGTTTATTCATTTGTTTATCATATTTTACCATACAATTTTATTTAATTTTGTGAACCAGAAATTTATTTTTTAGGATACAATGGAAGAAAAGCCACAAAATAAATCGGGACACGAGTTCAGAAAAGATTAATTTGTTGTGTGTGACGTATAAATGATTTATATTAAAGTTTAGATTATATGTCTTCACGAAGTTGTTTAGCTTTGTGTGAAATTATTGAAAAAAGTTCAAAAAAATATTAATGTATTGTGAAAAATGATGGATTTTTATTATATTGTGTTCAAAAGGTTTTGTATTTGTCTGAATTCTGAATTTTAAATTGTGTAGCACATGTATACAATAGATCAAGGTGGGTTCGAGAAAAAGTAATGGGATGGGATATTCTGAAGCATAAAATTTGCACTAATGTTTTGAGTCTATATTTGCCAAAGTTTGGTATTAAAGTAGCTGTTTATCTTAATTGTTAAATATATTTGTGTGTAAGGTGATGTTTAATAAAAAAAACATTTTTAAACTACATATATTTTACAGTCCAGAAAAATAGAGCTTTACTACCCTGTAAATTCAATAAACAAGCCTTAAAATTGAAATAGGGTTTTTTGTGTTATGTGGAGGAAGTCAAAACAGTAACATAAGTTATTTTAGTTTATACGAATAATTAACTTTATCGAATACACCTGCATATCTGTATTTCTTGTTTTTTTTAATGTGCGTGAAATTGATACCTTTTACGTGGTGAGAAGGTGGACAAGGGCCTAACCAAGGGTGATGGGAGGGGGGGATATCGGGATATATTCTCCCTCCTCCCAAATTCTAAGGAAACCATAACATATCCACTACAATACCTATATTCTCAATAGTACATAATTATTATGTCACATACTTGCAGAACTGCTAAAATAGCACCATTTTGCATTTATAAATCCTAATTTTCCCGGGGAAGGACCCCTGGACCTTACGCTTTATTAGAGGGGGTGGGTGAATACACCCTTTAGGCATCCAAGGTCTGCGCCCTTTGAAAATATACAGTCCGACGCTGGCTGACTCGTAGCATGATATTAACATTATGCTCATGGGAAAATGTTGCACCATCTCATAATTTTATAAAACAATATAAAATCAGTATTTTAAATCTTCTTATATTCTTCCATTTAATTTTTAAAACTTTCTCAACAGAGTTTCACGTCAATGTGAGTATTTTTAATGGGAGGTCATGTACTCTGTTAAACTTATCTCTATCGCCCCGTGGATCCAGGCCTGATGGAGGGAGTATCGGCCAATCAAAACTCACAAACAATTTGCAGTATCATTTAGCAGTGGCAATCCTCCCAGTGTCTTAAATGTACTAAATATTTTACTATCCGTCATTCTGTTCTTGAATTACATAAGTATAATGGTATTAAACCTAATAGTATTTTCACTGAGTTCATACAATACTTTGTCATGATTTCGATTTTATTCTTTAGTATTTGTTTGAAATGTACTCATAACTGGCTAGTTACTGTAATGTGTATATTATCTCTTCTCCGTGCTAAACTGTCATTGTTTCTAAACCATCGTCAATTGTTGTAAATGCTATGTATTTGTTCGAAAACACCTTTCACTAACTTCAAAATGGGAGATTTGGGAGGGCGTGAGATGATATAATGTTCAGAAGAAGCCTTAGGCTAAATGTAGGAACTTTCAGTTCAGTTAGAAATTAAATTTTGTCTTCATGAAATTGAATTTTCAGGTAATCTAATATATTTCACAGTATAGGTATCAAATTTTTGCGAAATCATAACAGGGAAAATATTGAATTTATTATGTTTTTCATTGCGGTATGCATTTAGTTTACTTTCCATGCTGTTAGGTTAATGCTGCTTATTGTATATGATACTAATTTGCATGCAAATCAGACATATAATTTTGTATTGGAAATGTTATTGGCCACTGTTTATTTTTCAGTATTGTTGAAGATATTTTAGGAAAAAATGTTTGGAAACTACAGTTCATGTTTGTGAATGGTGTCTATCATGATTTGCTTTCTTTTGAAAGTAATCAGTAATTGATTATTATAAAGCTGCATATCTGAGAAATATTTTGTCACTTGCTGGATGGCTGCTGTGCTGATCCTTCTGTACAAAGTTGCTATGTTAACTCCAGTTGGGAATAATTTTAAGAGATAGTAAAAATGGTATTTCTTACAGCGTACTTGTACAATTTAAACTGGTATTTATGGTTCTAATTACACTAGACTTGATAGCATCATTTCATAAAGACTAATGACAAACTGTATGTCCAAAATTATTATTATTGTATATGTTGCAGCTATTGAATGGTGCATACAGCTATTTTGCCCTGCTGAAAGAGACCAAGAAGGGAGATTAAAATATAATTATAGAAGACCATTGCTTAAAATATATAACTAATTAATAATGCATAGATAAAAATATTCATGAAATATAATATAAGTAAAAAATAAGTTTTGTGATATTCAGTAATAGTTAATTAATGTTAGTAAGAAAGCGTTGATGATTTATACTTAAATGAACTTTTTTTGAAATTCAATTTTAATACTTGGCTAGTAATAGAAAATAGTATTTAGAGCAATGTTTGTAAAAAAAAATTAATCATGTAATTTAATGTACTTTAAGAAGTTGTATTCCATGTGTTAAAAAATTTTCAATTATAGGCCCTACCATGTTTTATTTTGTGAATAACATATGGTGTTTGAAAAAATCTGCAAGGAACTATGACAGTTTAAACTTTCTGAGCAAAAAGTTTGGAGTAAAATATATGAAATTAATAAATTTTTAGGCATATTTTATGTAAAAATTCAGTGCAAATATTTGTAATAAAATTAAGTTACCTGTATTTGAATTATCAAATTGTTTGAAATTTTACATTGGTAAAAGTTCCAGTAACTGGCTCTCTGACTCAGGAACAATCCAAACATATTTGTGGACTTGGCTGTTGTAACTATAGTCCTACTTTCAGGAGTTTTTGATTAATGCTGAGTTGACCTGAAGCAATTGACTCACTGAACCACATTTTTTTTTTTTTAAATAATGCATTCTATCTGAATAAAAAATGTATTATCACTCCTGCTGTCAACTTGCCATCGTGCAGACATGGTGTGAAGTAACAACAATGACACCTTTGTAAGAACGGTTTGTTTTTATTCGTGGAAAACCTTTATCTGCCATTACCACGTCGCAACTTTCCAGTAGTGTCAGCAAACCACAATCACTTGTGATAAAATGTGTCACTTGATCTGCCACCGTAGCACATTAATTTGAAAGTCACCATTCCATTTGGAGAAATATCTATTAGGAATTTTATTATGTAAGTAGCCTTGTAATTAGAGTAAAGAAACACTCTCTGATCGATGTTAGGCGGCTGTTAAACTTTCACTTCTGTACTGTCAATTATCACTCTGCATTTTGGGAACAGTGGCGTCTCGTCAGGGTAAGCAAGGCAAGCAGTGCTTGCCCAGGCAGTTTCCTGACAATTCTCTGATTATAATAAATATTTACTTGTAACCCTGTCTCTACTAGAAGCTAACTATGACCCGTGAAAATACGCGCATATTTTTTTCGAATTCCGCTCGGATTACAACACTGTCAATTGGAAGATAAGAACTCGTAAACAACCAAAGCAAGCTGTTGAAAAGTGCTTGCAATAACGCTTCTAGTGGATAGAGTTGCAGCGATAGTATTCGGGTGAATGAAGGGTTTGGAGGGGTGGCCGGGCGTAAGGAACACGGGAGGGGATTGGCTACGTAACGGAAGCGATTGCAGTGCTTTCTCGCCGAAGTGTTACGAATATAGCCGAACCTAGCAGAAATGCCACTTTAGTGGTTTTCTTACCAGTTACTGCGATTTCAGATAATCTACTACCGGTCAAGTTTTGTAACTTATACGTTGATTAAAGAGGGAGACGAAGACAGTTTAAACTGATACTAGTAAATTGGAAATTTTCTTTTCTATTGATAGATAGGTCTCCGGTGATTATTCCAGTGCCATTAGTGGTTTTCTTTAAACTTCAGTTGGCAACACTGGTCACCGGCAGTTGATTTTTACAAGCTACGCAAATTGAATATATTGGCAAGTTCCTGCGCTGCATGGTAATGTTGCCAAGTGAATATTATCGTTTATTATTTAATTTGGTTACTGTGCGTTGAAATTTTCCATTATTAGCTGCACTTTCTATACTAGGGATTAAAAATAGTCTTACGAGACTAAAAACCATTAATGAAACGGAATCATGTGAACACAAGTGTTGTGTACGTGGATTACGTGCTAAACCTTCTCCAGCAGTGTTTTTACCTTTCAGCAACGATGTGACTACATCAGTGAAGGTAAGCCGACACCCGAAATTTGCGTAATTTAACATTTTTGTAATCTTATTTTAAATTTCTCTTTATTCGAATTTTTTGTAAATGTTGCAAAATTAATTTCTATACGTTAATGGTGTTTTGTGCTGTGTTCTCATAAACATATCTAAACTATCCTTGTGAGATCGAGTGTTGACAGTAATTTTTATGTAGGCTACTTTTACAATTAAACATTTTGGAAACCCAGTTGCCGAAGGAAGCCTAAACGATACGCTACAATTGATGTAGCACAGGCACACATCAAACGTGTACATATAAATATCGTAAGCTACATTTATCGCCGCACACGCAGACAGATGTTCGGGATGTCTCCACAAAGTGTGATGGAAATGATGTATGGTATATTATTTGTTTGTGTGTTTGCAGCACTAGTAAATATAATTGTTTACTTTGAACATTTGTTTTTGTAATCAATGAAAAGCGTAATGCCCTATCTCCCAAATTAATAATTCGTAAATTTCGCAAAACGCCGCGCTTGTTTACACAAACTAAACACGTGGGTAGTAACCTTATACAACTGTAGTCAGGTTCATTCCAAACTAATCGATAACCAAGCTTCGATAACCAGTATCCTCATTTTGGTTGGCGGCACACACGCACAGGCCACAAAATAATTTGACTTTTTACCAAACTTCTGTGCGCCGATCCTGTGCTGTTTTTTCTGTGCGCGCATTGTAGCGTGTGGCATTTGGAAACGGTGCGTGTGCTATATCTATATTTTATGTTAAATCAATTGTACCTTTACTTATACTACAATTAACTTTGAAAATATGCAGTTTTGCAGAGTTAGTATTACTAAGGCTTTATTGGCAACTGGGATGCCAAAGCTTTTCTTTGTAATAATGCAAACATTGTTCAACAGTGTTGATTGGCAGGATATTAAACGAAGGCTTTATGAGAGTGATGATTATAATAATGCGCATGCCTCAAGATCGGCCACATCACCAGCCGTTATTTCCTAACGGCAACGCGGCATTCTGTAGATATTAACATGACAATCTGACCGACTCCCTGGCTGGCTCCTTGGTTTTATCTTAAGATATCTGGTATCCCGACATATTGTCATATTGCCTTCACGCATCCTGATAAAGAATCTTTGACGCGACACGTGATACCATAACAGCCGCTATACAAGCCATTACAATACGATTCCCGTTACGTCAGTTGCTAAACTGGCTGCCAAGCTTACTGCCACGGAATGTGCTTTTTAGTCGGTTTTATTTTTTCTCTCTTTCTATATGTTTAATGGGGTTTTCGGTATTCCGTTACTATATTTCGAGTTTTAAGCCTCCCCCACCCCCCTTTTCATTCCCTTTTTAAACGCTTAAATCCTGGTAGTCGCAAATATGATTAGTAGCTTGCCTTTCAAATTAGGTCACGCATCGCCACTGCGAACTTATTTTTAAAGGTAACATGCATTGTTTCATCAACGCTTTCCCTGCTAAGCCAAAACACAAAGTTTGACATAGTCGATGCTAGCACCATTAAATTTGTGCGGTAACCCTCAAACACCACTCTTATTGCAGAATATGATAATCCTGTTTTAATTTTTCTTAAATATATTAACAAGGGATTTTCTTACTAATCTTACCATACGAAGGTATTTCAGTAGGTATAAATATTAACAACAGATTGAAAACCGTAAATGTCACACCCATTAAGTCTTTCAGTCCAATCTCATCTGATATTGAAGAATATCCTCGGAAACTGGGAATTTCATTCAAAACGTCACTTGTTCCTGTACTTTTGTCATGACATTTAAGAAGAGATTTCAGTTCTTCATGCTGTGGAATAGAGGCTTGAGTAGACAATACTAATTGTGCAGCAAAAAACAAAGTCGCAGATGATAGTTCTGTTTACGTGTGTCTGAATGGCAACTTAATGTTTATTAGCAGCACTTTCTGAACATGCATCCTCTGCAATACTTACACTTTCACTATTTCTTCTTTTTGTGGCACGTTCATACCTCTCCAGTGATTAAGAGGAACCAGTCTTCTTTTTGTAATCTTCTGGAAATGAACTTGGGACGTAAGCTGGATTATGTGGGTGCTCCGACCTTTTGTTTCCAATGAAATGGACGCTGCATATTCTTGATGATGGTGTTGGCTCCCAAGATGAACCATTGGTGCTAAAAAAAAGTATTTGTTTATATTAATTCATAAATGAGTGTATTTGCTATGTACTTTATTATTTACATGTAACAGTAACATTTTGTAATTATGTATACTAGGATAAGAACTAATCATGTTTGTTTAGTTAAATAAAAAGTTAATATTACACATTATTTTTTGTAAGCTTATGCATTCTTGTATGCTCGTTGACTTATGTTATTATTAAATAGTTTTATGAGCTTTGCATTGCTTGGATCCACAACTTACGTCATTCTGCTTCTGCTTCTGCCTTGAGAATGGATAAAAAGAAGCGTTGGTTGTGGTGTTCCCCTAAGTATTAATACACCCAACATCACAACAATATACGTTTCCTTTACCCTTTTTACAGCTGTCCATGTTAATTGTTGCCTCATGATAGCTTGTGCATCACAGTGATTCTCACACCACACTAGTTGCTTCTAGAGTATTGTGTACAGTGGCCTACTACTTCATTATTGTAAAAATAATGACATACAACAGTAGTATTAATGGTGAAAAATGTCACAATAATTAATTTTATGTTGCTTATAATATTTTCTTTTGTCGTAGAATGATAAATTTTAGAAAGTAAATATATTTGGGAGTAGACTAATGCAGCTTTGTTTTATTTTTTTTCTATTTTAAATTTGTTAATATTTTAAATCCTGTTTTCCTCAAAATCAAAGCGCTTATACAAAAAAAAAATTATTTTACAAATTTGTCTTTATAAATTTATACAAAAGAATGTGTAGATGATTTACCGGGACTGCAGTTAACATTAATATATTAGGACAAAGTCAAGCATGTACGATGAGACTGCTCAATACGTTAATATCTCACTCTACCACGTGAAAACCATTTAACTTAGTAGCTATTTGTTTGCAAGGTATTACATTTCATGTTTCCTTTTAATGTAGATGGTTTGAAATTTTCATTTATCTTCGAAAAAAAAAAGTTTTAGAACGGATTTTAACAAACTGTGTTTAAGCACTTTCTGAACAAAAAATCACTTATGTTTTTTATGTATATATATGTTCTTATAACTAGGATACATGCATAATATTATGGGATCACTTCATAATAAGTGCGATAGTGTATTGGACCGTGGCAAAATTTTTATGACATGTTTTAAATACGGTAGTTTTCTTTCAAACTTGAGAAGAACGAGATGTTGCGTCTGCTGCTTTCGCTGCAAGAGCGGCACTGTGTTCCTGCCATCCTCTTGTTACTTACCACGGTTGCCACTAGAGGAGTGTGCATGGTGCCTACAGTTTTATTTCAGTGCAAAATATTTAAGTTTTAAGTACGAAATTTTTAATTTTTTAGGATATTTACTTAAATCCCTATAGAGAGTTTTCCATTTAATAACAGTGCAGTGTAAAGTATTTTCAGGATTAATTGTAAAGTTTCTAGTCCCCTTCAATTACCTTATAACAAGATTTCACTGAAGCAAGTACTGTGCCAGTGTGCTTCACTTGAGAAATAATGAATAAAAACAGAAACGATTAAATGTACCAAAGTGTTTAGAATCGTCGAAATTCTTGCTCAAAACAGCTACGCATAACAGCAACGAAGTGGCAAAATAAACAAACGAACAGGACAACAAAACATGCAACATAAAAGTGATAAAAACAAACACTTGAGGAAAACCAGGCAATAAGCATACCACACAAAATAATTGTAAGAAATAAAAATGTAATGGGACTAATAATAGGAATTAACTTTACAATGATACTTTAAATAGTTAAAGTACCCAGAGGAAATTTTAATTATAAGATGTTGTTTGTGGTTAGTTATTAATTGTTTTGTTTATATTATTTATTCTTTAAAGTTTTTTTCCAAACTGAAATACACAAGATAGTATAACAACATTAGTAGGTATGTATATGAAGTGAATGGATTTATTTAATTTATGTTCACACTAAAATTAACAATATGGGTACCCCGCACAATATTTTATTAAGGAAGTTACTATACAGAGAATTAAATCATTAATAAAAATTATATTGTTTTTAATTTCCAACTCCACATTAAGACAAAGCAAATATTGTATTTTTTTTATAAAACAATTTTATCAATCAGGATCATGACGTATCTCTTCAATAGAAAAATATTAATTATTGAAACTTTAAGTTCTTCATAACAGAAAGGTAAACTATATAACTGACTTGGCTTGATTGGCGAAGGCCGGGTCAATCCTGGGACAAAATATTGCAGTCGGGAGATGGATTCATGCAGAAGGCAAAGAGCAATACCACGCAAGCATTCCAACCAAAGGCCAGAAGATGGGAACTAGACCAAACTCAGGAGAAAGCTGAGGCGGCTGTGGCGTGCAACACAGAGTGACCTCGTCAACATCGCAAAATGTGCAAAAACGTAGACGTCATCCAACAACTAGGACCCTCACTGTAACACAGTGAGCACAAAGAATTAGTAAATATGTTAAATACGTTAAATTGCCGGGGATGAAAGAAAAAAAATTAGTACTAACCTTGAGGGATTGAAGATGTTGCATCACAAAATATAAATTAAATAAATAAACCACAGTTTTACAATTATTCTAAGATGGCTAAAAATAAACTGTATGGGTAAAATGAAGATTGATTAGGCCATAATCATCTTTGTTCTGAAGGACATCACTCACAAGTGCGCACCACAGCTGTACGTCATGACTTTATATCAGTAGTACAAAGAGTGCCGGAACACAGCAAGGAAGATGGCCACGACAGGGGGTGAGGGGAGAAGGGTCTAAACAGTCTAAAACATCGCCACTAGATGGCAGAGGCAGCTTAAAATGTAACTAACGGCATACAAAGGGGAACAAACACTGCGAATATCATTTGATCAGTGTGGACAAAAGGAGATAATATCATGTGGGCAGATCCTATAGACCGTTATGAAATCACGTGATGGAAGGGTGGGTGGACACGCTCACAAACTGCAGACACAGGTACATGGGCACCTCAGAGGAGATAGAAAAATAAAACAAGACTTCGGCTGAAAGACTGCAAACGTAGCTGTCCGTACATCCGGCTGAAAGAATAAACACATTACTGCAGCCTGAAGTTAGCTCTGCTTGTAACTAACGTGTGAAGCAAGTATTAACTGTAATAATAGAAATGTACTGAAATCTCCATAATAAATATAATTACTGAATTACACCAAATTATCATTAGTACAATATAAACAAAATTAATATCAATAAAACAATCAAGTAAATGAACCTAAATTTAGGAAAATGTAGGCACATTTTAATATTTATTTTATTTAGGTCGTGACGTTTTTAATACGGCACAGTACAGGCTTATAAACAAAGATATCATACCTCATTAGTCATTACATATATTTAGTATTGCAAAATGTAATCACATAAGCCTATAAATTATTTCTTGATGGTTACACCCACTTTTCAGATCTACTTTGAATAGTTCACAAAATTAGTTTTTCCTATAGCAATTCATTTATCTTACATTACTTTTTAGGTATTTATGTAACCATATTATTCTGAAACATACAACCCATCAATATCTCAAGTTTTACATCTTTTTATCCCATCATAGGTAATTTTGAAAAATTCTTAAAGTCACTCTTTTAGTGTTTGCAGAACATGCTGGACCATTACCTGCCAGATGTGTATTTGTATTCCGTTTACCAATTTCTTTTTCAATTAAATTAAGGCAAGTTAATGAACTTTTCACTCCTCTGGAAGAACAGTAAGTGAAAAAACATATTTGCTCCATCACTGAAGTGCTTTCTCAGGGATGCAATGCAGTAGTGTACTTCCCTAGGCATGTGTTTGTAGTGCCAGTTGCTAGAGGACTCATATTCTGGGCAAGACAGCCTTATTAGTCGCCCGGTTGTGCTCTGAAACAGGGGCTAAGGATGTGCCAGGTTAGCTAATTACTCATGGCATTTGTGTGCTGCCATTGCACTGAAACACAGGTAGTTTCTCTAAGTTTCAGACAACATGAACTGAAGTGCTAAGGCTTACATTATGCATTGATTTATAAGTAGTTCCTTAGAATTTTTTTTTTTTTAAATTATGTAGAGCTTGATATTTTTTTTCTCAGCAACCAGAGAAATTGTTTTTGTGTGTGTGTGTTTGTGAGTTTGTTTGTGTTTGTATCTGCGTACATGTGTTAGTATTACATATTAATTTATAAGACCCTGTGTGTCTACCTGATGACGGGAACAGATTCCAGTTCCCGAAACGTCGTTCATACTGACTGTTTGGAAAACTACTGTGTTTTATTTCGTCTCATCGTTTGTGTTGTCTGTCGTTTTTTCTGTTTGTGTCCGACATCTTTGTGTTTTGTTTAGTCTCATAGTTGTGTCGTTTGCTGTAATTCTGTTTGTGTTTTTG